>WJSG01025792.1:0-17477 GCA_016618145.1 Sanghuangporus lonicericola | reverse complement strand
CGCGCTCTTCCCCGCCTTCCTCCGCGCCCCGCCCCTCCTGCGCGCGTTCGACTTCCCGCCCGCCGTCGCCGCGAAGCCGCCCACGATCGTCGCGTTCCTGCTCTACCAGATGCTGCTCACGCCCTTCGAGGCCGTCGTCGGGATCATCATGAACGCGATCAGCCGCAAGTTTGAGTACGAGGCAGACCAGTTCGCGTGCGAGCTCCAGACGAAGCTCCAGGACGAGAAGATGTCGGACATGGGCGACCGACTTGCGCGTGCTCTGATCGCACTGCATGTGGAGAACCTGTCGACGGTCTGGGTGGACCCCTGGTACGTGCTGTCACATAGACATTCGTCGAAGGTAGTGCTCATACGGCTGCGCAGGTATTCGGCATATCATCATTCGCACCCTACGCTCACCGAGCGTCTGACTGCCCTCGAGGGTTACAAAGCCGATGTGTCTGCAAAGAAGAGTATTGGGCAGAAGAAGGAGCTGTGAATAATGGGCGGGGTAGTGGTGTAGGTCGAGGGAGCGTTTCACAGCGACACTACATAGTACGTTCGTTGAGTGGAGGGTATTTATCTGTCCATCGTCAGTATTGCAGAATCCTGCCTGCGGAGGTTTCATTTGAGCGCCCATCGCAGATATCTGATCAAGATTACAACGACGTCAGTCGGAGTACTGTGTTGCCTTCAACCTCGTGGGTGCTATTTTGCTTCTACCACACCCGCTTCAACCACACCCATCAGTGCATGTCATTGGGCGCAGGACTGAAGGTGAATACGCTCACCTGCTTGTGCGGAATGTTGCATTGACGCTGAGTCTGACAGGATAATGAATGTACGGCGTAACTGTCAAAGTTATCTGTGAATCTGCGTCAGACAGACCGTTCACGAATCTTCCACGCAGCTGACCGACATGAGTGCTGTGGTCGATGATCAACCTGAAGTGATAGGTTCGATGGAGCCGAACTTGTTGAGTATCTTGTTCACGGTGAGCGCAACGATCCTTTCGTCAGCAAGAGCTCACCTTTAAACCTTCGTCCAACATCAGAACGCCTCTCTGCCCGTCAACAACCTTCCTCCGGAGATCCTCGTCTCTATCTTCACGCTCGTGCAGCTCGTATACGGTTGGCGGCCAGCTCGCGCGCCCTTCCGCAAGGCACGCCCGCAATGGCTGCGTATTAATTGGGTTTGCCAGTATTGGCGCAGAATCGCCCTCGGCACCCCGACCCTGTGGTCAATTGTCGATGATACGGGAGGCTGGAGAGATCCGTCATGGCTCCCCGTATTTCTAGAACGTGCAGGGGATGTGCCGCTCGACGTCACCATTCGAGCAGAGGAGAGACGCCGTCCCAACGTCCTCAACGAGGACCCCATCAAGCCGCTGCATCACCACGCTTCGCGGATCGCTCAGCTGGACCTCTGGTGTCGCTCGCCGGGTGTTTTATCCCCTTTCTCCGGCTCATTCAGCGTGCTTGAGGATCTATGTATGAGCTCCCCAGATCTGGATCAGCCACAGGAATTGCTGGAGCTCTGGCGGCAACGGTTTCCTTTCCTTCGCAAACTTCACATCGATCGTCTGCCGATCCGATGGGACACTGACATTTTCGCCTCTCTCCAGATGCTGGAGATAACCATGATCCCGGAATCGCAACGCGCCTCACCCTCCGTCGTCCTGCGGATCCTCCGAGAAGCACCTGGCCTTCAGCACCTCAAACTCAGCGTCAGCTCTCTCCTTCCTGCTGAACAGGAAGCCGTGCGAACACGGACGGATCCAATCTCCCACCATACCCTGCGATATGTGCATCTCTGTGGACCGCCGACGTCGCTGTCGCACATCTATGACAGGGTCTCGCTCTCCCCCGAGTGTAAAATTGCAGCCCACCACTACGTTTCCGAGCCTCCGTCTGATATGAGGCTGGTTCTCCCCGTTCAGCTTGCGTTCAAATCGCTGCTCACACAATGCACGGGCCTCAACGCTGACATAACGGCTCGCGGTCTTCTCCTCGATGCCCGGCGCTATGGGGACTCGGGTCCCAGCAAAGTCGAGGTTGTCATGGGATTACGTCACACCAGCATCCCGCCTTCAAGTCTCTGGCCTCAGATAGCGGACGCCATCGACATTGCCCCCCTCACCTACCTCTCTCTCAGTTCCACTTCGCTCCCGGACGTGTCAGCCGCGCTATGGCGAGGTCTCCTATCCCGACTTCCGCAGCTCACCCACCTACGGATCTCAGCCGTGAAAAGGTCGGAGAGCTCTTCATGGCTGGAGAACGCTTTGCAGGCTCTTCAGTCACAGAATGCTTCATTCACATCAGTTATTTGTCCCTCTCTCGAAACGCTCGCCCTGTGCGCGATCACCCTCACGCCGGCCCGCGTGGAGGGAATCGTACGCTTCCTGGATGCCAGAGCGGATAGGGACGCCCGGATCCCATCGCTTGCTTTCATGCAGGTGTTCTGCGAAGTCGGCATAGACGTGGGCATGCTGAAGGCCAGCTTGGAGGAACGCGTTCGACTTACCATCAAGTTCGTCACTATCGCCTGACGTACCCATGGGTTGCTGACTCGCTTGCTTCGCAGGTACCATGAAAGTCCGATGCTAGATTGCACTGTCGATGGTTTCAGGTGAGCAGTTCTGTGTACCTGGTTTGCGAGACGCGTTGACTCCGACTTCTCAGATATGTGGATTATTCCGGACAGTGATTCTGATGTATCTGTGAACGCAGAGTGCGGCTATACTATTGAAGGTGGCGTATTAGATGACGTGCTCATGCTTGCTATAGAGCTTCTCCATACAGGCTGTATCGTCTGCCAGCAAGCTCGTATGCGCTGTCCGATGCGCTATCGCTGGGTCTATACCGTGACGACTTACCACTCGGTGGTCGAATCAGTTCTTTGGTGCTCAGCGGACGCATGCAGACGTTATGGAGGACCGGCTTTCCCGCAAGGATGGTTGTGGCGTTGGCGATTCTTCCACGGTGGAACTCCTTCAAGATACGACTTCCATACTCCTTACTTGCACGCCTTGAAGTTTGACGGTGTCGGCCCACATGAGTCGTGACTCATGGAGGGCGACTCTGTGCCCCCTCTCCCCCCCTCTTCCTACCAACCCTTCATACACTAATGTTCATAGACCTCCGCCGGCGCCGATGGTGATCGTGCATTTGCTGGAGACAAGGGACGACAGGGAGTCACTGTCTCTCTTGAGGAACTCTTCCTCAGAGTTGCAGATGAGGTTGAGGCTTCGCGTACAGCAGTTCAACTCACACATCGGCGTGGCCCTCTCTCTCCCGCCGCGATGACCTCGGCAAGGTGCAAGTGCTAACACACGACTGCCGTCATTCACAACGAACGTGCAGGGAAGGCCACATCCTCAGCTTTCCGCTCATTCGGTTCGTCGGCAGGTGGACACTGGTTGCGCTTCCATTCACCCAAGTCTGGCAGAAGCATCATGTGCCTCGTCCTCCCACACGAAGTGCTTGATTGTGCATGCGCGCGCGATAACCTCGGCAGGCATCTGTTGCTGGATATTGGGTAGAGCATCGCGTTGCCTCAAATATCTTGTTCCGGGACTGCTCGGACCTGACCAATACTTAGGGTTTGTTGTTTCTCAGGAGATATAGCTTGGCATGTTCTCCAACCACACGAGCGGCAGGTTCACAGAACACAGAACCCTCGCCGGCGGCGCTCCGTCCTTCGGAGAAGATCATATTGGAACCGTGTCAGCGAAGCAAGGTCGGGTTGCCTTAGGACGCGTGTGCAAGGGTCTCCATCCTGGGATTCCCTTCATCATAACGCCCATGGACATTGCGCGAACCCCATCCCCATCTCTGGACTTCCCACACACCGCGACCTTCCTCACACCGGAGGAGCGCGCATGGGTTGTGCATGCAGGAGCTGCACCCACAGATCGTTCTCACGTTCGACCTCTTGCCGAGATCTGGGGTCTACGAGTTTGAGCAAACCTGTGGATTCCGACTTATCCGATACCGCCCATGTGGAGCTTCTGGGGACCTTATACGGGGACGCTTGCAGCGTCGCCGCAGGCACCTCGGGCGGCGTTATACGTACCGCCCCTCCGTACCGCGTGAGCAATTCGACTCCTCCTAGGTCTGCCAGGATAGTCGCGGAGTTCCGATCTAGGGCGGCGTCTCGCTCAAAATTTCGAGCCTTGGAGCTGACTGACTGACTGAGCTATACCGACGTACTACACACAAGCTGAGCCTTGCATTCCCGACGTTCTCTCGAAGAAGCCGATAGTGGGTACCTATTCAAAGGCATCTGGTACAGGCAGGCGAAGCTGACGCTTCCCCGGCAGTCCAACCCTAAACCCGGCTCCTGCTCCCCACATGGCGCACCACGACGTTGAGTACGAGGAGCTCCTCACCAAGCGAGGCTCGCTCGACTCTGAGGATGTCGAGCCATTATCCTTAGAAAGTACGTGCTCGCCTTCAACGTCGCACTTTCTTGTTCTGACTCAATGTCTGCCGCAAAAGGCCCTTCTAACAAGCTTAGCTGGTGGTTTGGAGCCTTTCAGCGGGGCAAGAAGACAACCCGGTCTACAGCGCCGTCCCGAGAGGGCGAACACATCCCGCGCCTCCTCCTCTGGCTCACAGCGGCCGTAGTACTTGTCGCATGCACCGACCTCATCGCGCTCGCATACGTCGCGCGTATGTTCGGAACCGTGTTCCAGGACAAGCACTTCGCCTTGAACCTGGAGTACGCCAATCCCTACATGGGCCTCAAGGAGCTCTATGAGTCCGGGATGGTCAACTCCTCGGAGATCGCGCCCATCCTGATACGCCCACGCATCTCCGCGCAAGTCTTCGTNGGGATGGTCAACTCCTCGGAGATCGCGCCCATCCTGATACGCCCACGCATCTCCGCGCAAGTCTTCGTCGACGAGCCTGGCAGGCTCGCCCCTCGGGGTGAGCACGACTACTGGGACGAGACATGGGGAATGCTCTCTCCGAATGAGCGACGCCTGCATGTGACCCCGAACGTGAGTACAGTCTGCATTTCTGAGCTACGCCATCGCATCGAAACGAGCGTGACAACATGGCTAACGGGGGGCGTGGGCATCGCAGGTTCATACTATCGTCCAGTTTCGCGCAATCGACTTCGGCATGGAAGATTGTCGACTTGTCTTCACCCTCCCGAAGCTCGGAGCCCAGCTCGAGAATCATGCGTCGTTCTCCATGCACCCTTCATCCCGCTTCGACGTGTTCCGTCTCGCAGTCGAGCGGCCTATCGACGTCAAGAAGCTCTCGTACCGTACGAAGCCCAAAGCGACGGAGAAGGTCGCAACGCTACAGGCTCGCATGGACGGAGACACGCTGATCCACCAGTTCCCTTGCCTGTGGAGCTCGCTGCACGTCTTCGAGGTGGCATGTGCGGAGGGTTCTGAATGTATGGTCGATACGTGGTCTAGCCAGAACACGACTTATGGTGAGGTCTGTCCTTCTGCCTGAGTGAGCGCAAGCTAATGGATCTCTTGCTAGGGGTAAACATGTATCAGCATCAAACGATTTGAGCTCCCCTTGTTTACCCCTCGTCGTTCATGTTACTTATGGGGCGCGTGGCAGTGTATATACGCCCACGTTTTGGTTCAATACTGCCGCAGGAGCTGGGGGTACTTATTACTGGCTACCAGTACTGGTCCGCATAAGCTCGGGGCTTTTGATGAGGCAGGGCACCAGAAACCACGTGGAGTTTCCATGAATGAAGGCGTCTGTGTGACAACCAAGCGCCAGGCATCGAAGTCGTTCGACGGACCTCCTTTCCGTCATCGGGCTTCAACGCTTGGTAGTAGTCCTAAGTACGTCCAGCACTCATAAATATGTACTCAGATATTCAACGTCACTATCTGAACAACTGCAACAGTACTTAGTACTTGCCGCTGTTACTCACCTGCCGACGCGGGCGCTACAGCTACTATATCGGGGTGTTTAGACGCTTGAGGAGCAAAATTCCGGATTCCACCTGGCCCATCAAGCATCGGTGCTCTCTCACATCTTTGCGCGGCACGCTCTTGAGGAAGCCATCTACGGATAGATATCGGAACTTTCGAACCGAAGTAAGTGAGTATGCCGGTTTAATCACTGGTCTCTCTTTCCGAACATCGGGAATGCACGCGGCGGTTGAGAATCAGGCTAGCCGCGCCCAGGGTCCTGCAGTGTCCTGCATCCCACAAGCTTCGTCGACAGGAACATGTTTAGCCTCAACTAGGCTTGAACTGCTGATGTTTTGAGCAGGCTTTTCGCTGTTTCTTGATCTCTGGAATGGTGCGATACTGACTCACTTATGTAGCAGATGTTAGATGGCGCTGGCGCGAGAGAATTTCGCCGGCACTCCCGTACAAGGATTTCTGACCTTCTCCGCACGCTGTTGAATTTCCGCCGTTGAAGGTACGAACCTCGTCCAGCGGTTGGGGTTGTGGGCAAAGGGAGCAAACTGACCGGAAGCTCTTGTTCTCAAACGCATACTGGGCACGGATGGCCTGCCGGGCTTTCTTGTTAGATGGTGAGAATCGAGCATCGGGCTCGAGAATTCGCATCGTGTGATCTCGCTCGTCTGCTCCGGGTATTTTTCCGGCATCTCGAACATTCCTATCGTCGACATTCACTTGATGTCTTCCCACTTCTCAAGCTTGCGCGTGCAAAAGCAGTTTCACTGCCGGCCGCGCCTCAGTGCCTCCGAGTGTCGGCATTCTCACCGTTCCGAGTTGGAATTATCATAGGTGCGACGTCTGCTTGTCACAGTGGGTTCCGAGCGACACACATGATTCTGTGGGAAGCTGATTCTTCTGTTGGCCGACCGCAGGCAACGCTCGTCGGGCGGTCATGTACACCAGCGGTTGCTGTCCTGAAGCCGTGGCGTCGAGGTCCTGAGTCCTGACTCCTGATCACCCTGCACCATCATTCGTTCCCTGCCCGATATCACTACACCCGACCGAGATATCCGGTCATGCTCGACGCTTTCCGGTCCCCGGAACCTCCTTGTACAATATAAATAACCGGCCTACAGTGACGGGGAAGCTCATCCTCCAAGGAATTCGCCCTAACACAACCCGACGATATGCAGTTCAAACTTCAGCTCGCACCCTTGTGCCTCGTCCTGCTCGTCACTCTACTCGCGGCCCGGACCATCGAGGTCGCCCCGGTACCCGCGTGCGGCCCGAGTGCAGACGGTACGTGGTTTCACCGCATCATTCATCTACAGGTGGACTGCTGACGGTGCGCCTTCTCTGGAACAGGAGGCGATGAGCCGATTGTTGACGGTTGCTGGCTTTGATCAATACTCAGGACTATGGCTACTCGTTTCCAGGTATGTATGAATCTCTCGCTCGCTATGGAGGTACGAGTCATGCTCACCGTCGATTTCACCGGTATTTAAGTTCTGCCCGCAATGATGTGCTTGACCCTGTCGTAGGATGGTAGCGTCTCTGTAATTCTGTTTGTACCCGGGCGTGTCGAGTAGGCCGTTGTCACCGAGGCTATGTGCATAGTACCAAACACTTGGCCCGAGCCCAATGCCAAATGAATGGGAGTCATTTCCGGTATGGCCACATGCCTGACATGACCGGGAAAATTCGGGCACAGGGAATGGCTATGCGTGGTAGGATGAATAAGCTTGCTGCTTCTACCGGCTGAATGCAATTCTGTGAACGACATTACCACTGCGTCCGGAGGCGCAGTATACTCAGGTTGGCGCAATAGTTCAACCTCGTGTGTAAACCATCTGCCGTTCGGTCGCAGGCTCTCGTGCAGGCCGAAGGTAACCGTGCCGCGGAGACTACAGCGATGTGCGTACCTACTCAGTTCATCGGGGCCTACGTTGTGAGTGTACAGAGATTGTCGCTACTGGCGGTGCCACCTGTGTCTCGAGGTGACAGCCAAGGATGTGGTATACAGACGTACGGATACAGCAGGGTACGAGGGTAGTAAGATCAGGAGATAAAGCTGGCCCTTCGCCAACGGAAAAGCTCCTCTCCCGCTCTTCTCATCCGGGCGGACAGTGACCGGGTTCACCATGGGGGCCCTGGGACTCGGAGACTGCTGCAGTCATGCGACATCCGAGCGCTGGTTCTCCGTGACTTTGTCGTACACCACCCGCCAGTCTTTGCACCTCCGGACGGCATGCGGATGCAGTGGATTGACTTTATGGGCGTATTGATAGGCATCCAGCTGGAGATCTCCCCGGCACTGAAGCGACTGCCTGAGGTAGTTCAAGCAGTGACGTGTGGGTTCTTCGTCGCGTTCACGCTTGCTGCGAGAGAGTTGGTCACGGACGACGTCGAGGCATCGCAGCTGGTGCATCATAGCGACGGTAAATTGCTCGCGCTCGGGCCCCAGGTGAACGATGCCACCACCGGGGAAAAGCGGCTGCCACTCCGGCGGGGAGAAGATGGTGTAGCGGGTCCAGCTGTCGAGTTGTAGCACGACCTCCTCTTGCTCTCCTATCATCGAAGACCATTCATGAGATCCTGCGGGAGATGGTTCAGCTCCAGCAAGAATGCACTCATAGAATGGAAAATCTTGCCTCTGTTAAGACCCAATGTCTGGTACATGGCGACGTACGCAGCTATCTTCAAAACAGCGTTGCTGGCGAGGAACGCGACGGAGAAGACCACAAGGAGTCGCTGCAAGACGTGCGTCGTGAATGGCATGGTGGGAATGCGGAAGATATGTGCCGGTGTCGCATCTATTTGCCAGGATACACCACAAGTGAACGCAGAATATGAAGGAGTGCATGGGCGTTCCATGGGCGGCGTACCATCTAGATTGCACGGTTTCTCTTCCTCGGCGTCGGTCGAGTTCACGAGCTCACTATCCGAAGGCAACGCGCTGGATACGTGTCAATGCCTCACTCAGTGAGAGTGTGCAGGAGCGCAGCTTCGATTTCAAGAGCCGGAGGCGGAGACTGGTCGGAGCTAAATCGGAGTGCCAGCACAGAGACGGCGAGTCGGACTCAGGCTCTCAGTATGATCGTCTTGCTCTCTCTCCGGCTTCCTCTCACAGTTCACACTTGGTATAGAGGCAATTGGACGACTACTGCAGGACGCATACGACCTCAGGTCACTATTCGAGTTGCCGGCAGATGAACAGCACGCGGCCCCAACGGCCCTGCACCGAGTCAGACTCGGACTTCCGAATGTCCGGCAAAGCTGGGCAACCCAAGCTCCCGGTTGAGGTAAGATGGAAATACTACCGTGTTCTGACCCTCCTATCTGCACAACTGAGCGCTCCACTAGAACTCTGGTGGTTCTCAGAAGGAGTACGGCGCTGATGTCCATACGGGCGCTGACTTCGCGGGCGCAAGAATGTGGCTCGTTCTGAGAACGAACTTCTGTCTGACTCGGGAGAACAGTACCCGAGTCTACAGGCGGAGCTCACAAGGGCAATCAAGCATAGAAAGACATGCTCCCCTCCGCTGACTTGGCATAGACCAAGTCCCGCACCCCACGCGCAGCACGCAATGGCTCCCCCCAATGTTACGTTCGCGTTTGTCGAACATCCCACGGGTGCGTCTATGAGCTCCTTTGAACGTAGTTTGCATATCAATGAACATTGCTTGGTAGAGGACCTGGCAGAAGAAGCCAAGGAAGTTTTTGCAGGGGTCATGAAGAACGGTTCGTTTCCTACTTCTGCTTTCGACTATCTGCTCAGGAACTCTCATCAGACCCTGTGGCGAAGTGTCTTACCGGAGGGGACCTCAACCTGATCCCTCTTTTGGGTCTCACATTCCTTCGAGCTCTCCTCCTGTCTCCCGGTGTCTCTCACATGTTCACCGCGCGGGACGATACTGGAGCTCTTGTCGGTTTTACCGTCTTCACGCTGCCTGGACAACTCATGCTCTCGACGTGAGCAGAATGCGTTTTATCTATCTAGTGCCTGTATAACCGTCGACGCAGCGAGGAACAGCGGGAGAACGCGAAACTCTCTGAATTCGCGAGCCAGCTGTCCGAAGCAGGGCGAGAGTTCTATGCGGAGACGGTTAGTGGGACTCACCTTGTTATTGAAGAGGAGCCCGATGTAATCGAATGTCGTAGATGGACAAGTTGATTCCCAAGGCCAACGACAAGGCGTTCGGTATCGAAGACTCTGAGCGCAACACCTACTGGTGCAACTTCGCTATGGTTCGCGCCGACTACCAAGGCAAGGGTGTGGCAAAGGCGTTGTTTAGGCTTGCCTTCAAAGAGGTGAGTATCGAGAGCGCGGTCCCCATCGCGAAGCTGACCAGATAACAGGCCGACAAACTCGGCGCGACTGTCGCCCTCACAACGACGAACGAGATCAACGTGAGTAACACGACTCAGTACAAGAGGGTTAGGGAATGAACGTGTCATCGCTGACGACCATACCCGCAATAGGTTCCAATTTACGAGAAGATCGGTTTCCAGCAGCCAGACGAGAAAGTGACGTATATGTCACCGTGGACTGAGTGGTACCTGTGGTTCTTCAAACGGTCGCCCTCTGGATCGATGTCTGCCACAGATGTGACCATGCAGGAGAGTGTGTAGCGCACGATCGGGTCGACCCGCATGGGTATCGGCTCAATATTGAAGATTGAACGCATGTCTCTTGACGTCCCTTCGTACCAATCCACGTGTTCGGGTCCTCGTGTTCTGATGAGTAGCGAACATAATTCGTGTTGTCGCCGAAGACAGAAGTGAACGATGCCGCGCTTCCTGCGGATATATACTCCCCACGAACATACGCCAGCCGCCGCCGCACTACCAAGCGCCGCCGCCCGCGAACCTCAACTGGTTGACGACCTTTGACGACCGACATGACACTCACAAGCGCTCTCTCAGTGCGCGTTCTTCGAACTCCCGGTCAATCACGCTCGAGATAGATTCTGATGCCTGCGCACGGTCAGGGTCAGACTTCGCTGCATACCAGAGCATACCGTGTTGTCTACCGCCGGACGTCAGTCTGGAGATTGCTTAATCCTATACACCTTCCCGTGAGTCAGCCTGAGCGCGTTCCCATGAGATACATACTGATCAATTCCCTGGCATGCGGAATCGAGTCAAGCTCGGAATGACGGCCGCATCCCGCGCAGCCGCGCTCAACAACTATGTAGATCGAACTCTCCGGGATATCGGTTCAACACCAGGACCTTCACAGGTGTACGAGACACACAGTCGTCTCTATGTACTACTACAAATTCCGACCAGCGGTTTCGAAGGCAATCGAAGAGCGGTAGCGCCAACTCCTCCGAACTCGGATAGATGGTTGTACATCATGGCTCTCATGGTCGTCGATATGGACTCGTCGATATTGAGGTTTGGATTTATTTTCACTGATACGTTGCAGGCTCGTATCCGCTCAGGACCTGCTTCCATTCGCATGTGCCCACAACAATAAGCGCTATGCAGCGGCTGGAGCTACCGTCGTCCTCTCACAGTTCCAATCCGCGCCCGTACTAGCTGATCACTAGCGTTTATTCCCAGGTCTCCGCAGCATATCGCGCTCATGGCGATTCATGTTACCCTCATCCCCGGCTCATGCGTCTACAGGCTGAACTGTCACTGGTATGACGTGGAAGCCCTAAAGGAAAATGTACGTCACCCAGCCCATTCGGTACTCGTAGGGTCCGTTCGCTCTGAGATGGTATCAGAGACCGGCGGCCTGTAACCTGTAGGCTTGTGGGCGGCGATGAGGCGCAATCGCTTCTGCCGGCCTCGAGCATTTGAGCCAGCCACAGCCTTCACGGCAATATCCCCTTCCCGCGGAGGCGTGAACGGGGTCAGCACGGTATACTTAAGACCGGTAGCGTTTACATACACGATTGTTGCGATCCATACAGGGCTCACCTCCAAGTCGGGCGACCATGGCAGACTCGAATGCCATCTTCCAGAACTCGTTCTATGTCGGGAACAACTTTGCTGCCATTTTATACGGTGAGTATTTTTTTGAGAGCTCAGGCTGTATACAGCTGACCGTCCATGCGTGCAGGTATCGAGCTCACCTTGTATTTCACAAGCGTATGGCTCATTTTGCATGGACGGCAACACAAAGATCGAGGACGCAGCAACAGGATCTTCCTCGTCCTCGGCACGGGTCTGTTGTGCATGATAACCCTTTGGTTCATCCCCCAGGCTTTGTTCGGCGAGGAGATGTGGGTGATGAACGAGAACTATCCAGGAGGCACCGCCCAGTATCTCGCCGATCATGTCACCGTGTGGTATGAGACTATGGGGACCGCTGCCTCAGTGGTCCTGAATCTCATGAGTGACGGCTTCCTGGTGAGTTCAATCCTCCGACTGCTCACATACTATGCATGCTCAGGCTCAAGATGCTCTTTGCCAGATATATCGCACCTATGTTGTCTGGAACGACTGGCGCGTTGCCGTCTTCCCGTCTGTGCTCTACTGCTGCAGCGCAGGTATGTCTCACAACAGCTCGGTAGAGATATCCCCCAGAGTTTTCATGCAACATTCTCTCTACCCCAGTTCTCGGCGTTCTGACGTGCTACTACTCTGGAAAACCAAACGCCGATTTCTTCCTCGGACTAGCTGCGAACATCGCACTCTCCTACTACTCCATAGTGATTGGGCTCAACTTCGCATGCACGGTCCTCATTTGCGGACGCATCCTCTGTGTCTCGAGACGCCTCCAACAAACACTTGGTGGCGCAGCGGCTCGAACGTACACTGGTGCCGCGGCGCTGATGATAGAGTCAATGATGCCTTATACACTCCTCGGTATCGCTTACGTCGCCACCCTTGGAGTCAACCACCCGACGTCGATCCTATTCTTGTCCCTATACATCATGTGTACTGTAAGTCCACACTACGTGCTTTTCAGACTTATGCGGCGGCTAATATTCCGGTCCTCCAGTGCATCTCGCCGCAGGTAATCATGCTCCGTGTTCTCCTCGGCCGCGCATGGACAAAGGAGACGGCCGTTGGTAGCACCATGGTCTTCCGCTCAGCATTCCTCCCTTCGAGTGGCGGTTCAGAACTAACCCACGGTGGTTCAGCGACAGCTATCCAGCTGCAGTCCTTTTCCAATGCGGCTTCAGTGTCTGCAGCGGACATCGAAATTCATGCGAAGGCGTGATTTGTCCGGTGGTGTCTGCGCGGAACCTCGAAACCTTGCCCCGCCGCTCCCGAGTAGCGTGAATATGTTTTATTACTATCCGCAATTGTTCACTATTCTTGTCTTCAATAGATCTGTATGTCGCTCGTTCACAACATCTCGCACGCCATTCAGCAGATATGAGTATGCTATACAACCGGGAATTTCAAGCAGTGTACATCCTACAGAGTCATGTTCATATTCATAGACCTGAAACCAACCCACTCCGTCCTCAAACTCCTTAGTGTCTCATAGTACGGCTCCATGTTCATGCATTTACGCTCCGCGAACACCCGCTGCGCCGTGAAGTTGCGGGAGAACGTGTCGCCGCGCTCGAGCGTCGCATCCGCAGCGCAGAGCGTGTGCTGTCGCAGGACACTCAAGCAGTGCTCGGCGTGGTTCAATACATAGCCACTAGGCATGTCCTCCTCATCGAGCAGCGTCCGGAGAGCACGTAGGCAGTGATGCTGGTGCGCGAACGACGGGATGGCATAACGATGGTTGGGTCCGAGCCGCACGTTTCCGCCTTCGGCCGCGGTCACGGTATAGAGCCACTCATGATGCGCTTCCTGCTCGTGCAGACCGTAGCGGACGCTCTCCTCAATAGACTGGGTCAGCCATGTTGGGCCGCCCGGGACAGGGAGATACTCTGGGACGTCGTCCTCAATCCATGCTGAAGCAGACGAGCATGTTGAGTAAACCGTCTCAAGCAGATTTTGGAAAGACATACTGTATGTGGATATTGGAGGGGAACGCTTCTGGAGCTGTTCACGGACGTTACGGATGATGTCCAAAGTGACGAATATATCTGAGCCGACGAGGAAAACGATTATCGGCACGAGGACGAAGCTCCGAACAAAGACCATCTATCGAGCAGCTTTCAACTACGAGATGACATAGGTCGTTGGCAGAGGACTTACCTTGCCCTTGAACAGTGTCCGAATCTCTATGGAGAATTTTGTTCGGACCGGCGGCAGGTTCTTTAAGGCGGTCGAACGCTCATGTCGCCACTCCGAATCTGCTTCTCCTCGTGCTCGACCAGTGCTGGGCGGTCATCAACAAAAAGGGAGCTTCTCGTCAACAGCGCCCAGGCAGAAATTCGGCATGTGTAGGTTCAAGCGCACTTCGGATATGGTGCGGTGACCACAGGCGTTCCCGGTAGGAACGCGCCCGTGCCTCGAGCCGTGAGCGTTGATGTAGTGTTCTCAGGAAGGATAATCACCGCTTTGGTGAGTTATCGGCATATTGCATATCCGAGCGAGAACTGTCCTCAGGTTCCACCCATTTCCATAGTGCTAGTGCTGCCAGAATGTTCGTCCCAAAGTAAGGCTCCTGCGGTGCGTGCTCCTGCGCCAGGCCAATATGGTGTGAACTTTGAACCTCAAAACTCCGACGGAGCTGCACAATGGGCTGTGACTCGCGACATCAGCAATATCTTGTTCGCTGTACCTCAGGAGGGACACAGGAATGCATTGATCGTATATATCGTGTCGTCGGGACCAAGTCCGACGACGTTCTCGTCAAGTATGACTATACCACCTCAACCGACTTGCGATCCACAGTGGAAGCTGCTTCTGATGCGATAGCTGTTGCGGATACTCCCCCACGGCTCTCCAGGTTCTGGAATTCCATTCCAGAGACCGTCTCCGCAGTTGTGTTGCGTTTCCAAGCGGTCCCAGAGACAATCCGCATTACGATGAGTTGAGGTGAGATGCACTGAGCCCTTCGTGAGTCAGCGCCGCAAACGATCCTCGGGGGACAGAGAACTCACACTAAACATCACATACACTGCACAGAACATGATGGAGATATCACTTCCAATGCCGAACGACACCAAGTACGCAAGTCCCGCCATGCTGTAGGGAAGTGCGGACTCGACGACAATTGAGAGGGTGCCAGTGTACCGTACTGCGGCTTTTCCGCCCTTGACGTTACGCGCAGCCTCGATGGCACGCCCGAGGTAAATCAGGCGGCTGCAGATGATGCATGTCGCGATCCCGTTGAGTGAGATGGTGGATGCCCAGTACGCTGTTCCGAGTTGCATTGCCTTTCCAGCGAAGAAGTCTGCGTTCGGCTTCCCGGAGAGGTATAGTTCTAAAATCCCGAGAGCTGGAGATCTCTGAGCGAAGGAAGCACTCGCAATTTCTAGTGACGTACCAATGCTTGCAACGTAGAGGAGGCACGGGAACGCGATCACTCGAACATCCGTCCATATGACGAAGACACGGTAGATCTGCGTCGAGGAACTATATGTTACTCACAAAGGCGCGAGCACTGTGTTGCGTACTCACGAGCAGCGCATCAGATAGCATGTTCAGTAGTACGGATGAAGCGGTGCCTAGAGTCTGGTACCACACATTGACGTTCTCGAAGAACCATCCATCTGCCCCGCCGGGAAAGTCGGCATTGACAACCCACATTTCCTGTCCGAATACGGCCTCGGTCGACATGTAGATAGTTATGAGACAGAGCATTGCCGTGCTGAAGGCCACGTAGAACCTCTCCGTCTTCGTCCACTTCTTGGGACGCTGGAACAAAGCTTGCATTGTCCAGCCATATATCACTAACTCGGCGCCTGGGAACGACCGTCAGACATAGTCACTCATCTGGCTGCCTGCGACATACCGTACAGGATGGCATTGAAGTTAATAGCCAAATAGTACGCGTTCTGGAAGAGGGATGTCATCGCCGCTATGTGAGGGAGCTTAAGTGGTGGACTGCTGAGGAAGTGAGTGTCCCGAGCGGTAGTGTATACCGGTGTCTGAAAGGAGGGGTGGAAGACAGCATCTTCAGCACCATAGTGCTGGGAAACGGATGGGCACCGTATCAGCGCGGAAGCCCTGGGCGATACGCAAGGCGGCGGCATGCCCCTGGCCGGTATCAGTCAATCGCAAAGAATTGACGGCCGGTGGTCCATGACAGCAGCGTCTACGAACCCTGTCATGAACTCGAAGCATGGCACGACTTCGAACAGCGCGTACTCCGCACCCAGCAAGCGCTCCGTTGCGCTTCTGTACCTCAGCGCCCGCCCTTTTGATTGTTGAAGATAGGAGGCCGAGTAGTCCGCGATTGTGGTGGCCTCTGGGAGAAAAGTAGTTCTTGAGCGTCTACTGATTCGCCGCTGAGGAAGTTTGATGATGATCCGGTGAGTCGACGACTCTCATGCCAGGCTCCGACATTACCAAGGCGGGAACCTCCTGTGAAGGGGCTGAAGCACATACGTTAGACTAGCCAGACATCCTCGACGCATAGCGGCCGCTGAGGGTGGGGATCAATGTCGCACCAATATCGCGATAGAGTCGGGAGTGCTTCTAAAGGGACGGCGGGCTTAACGGCAAAATCAGTACTTCAAATAAGAGAGGCCTTCAAATTTGAGTCTCTGACCGCACCTAACAGCGCTGATATGATAGACAATTCATATGGGTCCGACTTGCTGCCTGTACGAAGGATAGGCCGCGCTAAGTCTGCGCGATATGCCATGTAGCTGCAGTCCTTGAACCTTGATTCTGGTTTTCCCATGACAGCAATCTGCTATACTTGATTGTGAGCGAAGCGAGCATACACTCGTAGTGCACTCGCGCGAGTACGATGCACAGAATGCGCAGCAGCAGAATTTGCGGGTCCGACCTCCGCGGTCTCTACAGATCTCCGTCAATCCACTCCGAAATATCCATAGATGGAGCACATGCATTCTGTATCTCCGCGGAAGGTTACGGGGCGAATCAAGGGGGTTGGAGCGCGACATCCGCGCCTCAGCTCGAACCCACCTGATGTGGTTCCATCTGGGTGGCTCTGAGTCGAACCGGACTGGCTCCCTGCCAATAATGACAGCCACTCGGACTCTCCTCCTAGTGTTCTGATCTCACTCAACTTCCAGATGCATTACATGGTCCAATCCCGCCGGAGCGACACCATCGTGACTCACGAAGACTAGTATATGCAAATCGTCAATGTCTTGGCCCCTCGAGGAGCCGCTAAATTTCAACGGGCACAGGGCAAGCTGACACCAATTGGAAGACTCACCAATCGCGATGGGACGAACTTGTATTTCAATCCCCATACACTGCGCGACAACTGTGTGAATTGGTGTAGCTGCTTGGCTTGGTGTTACTACGCATATATGCTGCAACACGGGATAGCGGGACACCGGTTAAGGCGCGCGTAAGCATCATGACGAAATCGCACAGCCAACTCACCAGCCAAGGTCTCCAGAATTTGACCACGATATGGTTAAGACATGCAGCTTGGCGGGAAGCACTGACGCTGCTCAGACGTATATGAGGCATGCCAGGGAACGGAGAGCGAAACAAGCACATACCTCTCAATTCCTTTCTACTACATGTCGTCCCCTCGTGTCTGGCTCAGTACGTTCGACCTGACCGGCTTCGAGATCTCCATACTGAC
>WJSG01025768.1:0-11673 GCA_016618145.1 Sanghuangporus lonicericola | reverse complement strand
TCCGTCAACGCAACGCGATACGGCGGCCAGATACACGTTATCGGCTTTGTCGCTGGGGTGAGTGCTACCTTTCCCGAGTCTCTTTGGAAGGCGCTGACGCGTGTTCTCTCCTCATAGCTAGCGGATGTGAGCCAGCTCCCAGTCTTGATTCTGTCAAAGGCGGTGAACGTGCGTGGCATTCTCATTGGCTCGCGCACGCAGTAAGTATCGCGGTGTTGTTCCTCGTTCAAGGATCGTGCAAGCTCACCCTTTGCCTAGATTCGAGGACATGAACCGCCTGATCTCCGCGGTAAAGCTGAAGCCTGTCGTGGACAAGGCGTTCGACTTCGAGCACCTCCGTCAGGCGTACGAGCACCTGGAGAGCCAGCAGCACGTCGGCAAGGTCGTTGTCAAGGTTTCGAAAGATTGAGTAGTACAAAGAACTGGCAGCATCACGGAAAGCAATGTAAGAGTAATGTACGAGTAGCGCTATTTTCTATCTGTATGGTCATTTGTTGCGAATGTATACCTTTAGTTCGACTCTCCCTCGGGCGGAATCGAAGAGACGTGATTAGACTTGGGCGTCTCAGTTGCCTTCTTGGGATCCATCAACTCGCCAAGTTCTTCATAAATCTGTTCTCTGTTCTCTCTCTCTCTCTCTCTCAGAATTCGACGCTGAACGTCGGCCACGGCCTTATTACCCTCGACAAGACCACGGCCCTGTTGCTGACTTCTACCCTTCAATGGGCCCGATCGGACATCTAATCAAGTCTACTTCTCGCAGGCCCACTTCAAGTTGAGCATGGGTCGGCCAACGGGCATGACTCGAACAGCAACAGACAGACCAAAATCCACTTCAGGTATGCGCGTCCCCCGCGACACCTGAGCCTCGGTAGCTACGGTGACACATTGTCCGGCCGGGATCATGGTGAGTGCGTTTCGAGTGCGTGCCCGAAGTGTGCCCGAGGCGTACGTACCATGCACCAGAATATTTGGACGTGGCTACCCAGTTATCCGATAGAACGGGCAACATCGTGTATTACTCATGAACTGCGCACTGCTGCTCTCCTTCTCTCAATATGTTTTGGGCTTGCAATTGGAAGACGGTCAGATGCCGCATGGTGTCTTGGTGATGTCCGACCGGTACTAAGTACAGTACCTCAACGCTTGAATGCAAAGTTAATCCTCATCAGCTAGAAGCTATCATTGCTGTCTGTGGGGAGATTTTGCTCGCGCTCCGGGTCATTGATCATCTGCTCAACTCCATTCGTTTCGACCGTCTGACAAAGCAGCACATCGGGGCGCCGCAGGGTATCCCAGCAAAACGCTGCAAAAAACAGGCACTTACTTAAAACAATGTAGCAACATACCAACTGCAGTCTCACCATCCGCCCACTTCTCTTTGCACTGACTACATAGAACCTTTTAAAGAGCATTCGTCTGAAAGAGTATGTTTCTGCCGCATGTTACCCGCGAATATCGCCTCCCAAAGGTTCGAGCTTGACGTTCACGAGGTCGACGAGTAGCTGAACATTTTTTGATCCGTAGGTAGACGGTTTCCATAACCTCACCTTGAAAGAGGCCCCGGTCCCGAAACTCAAGTCGAACGAGGTCCTTGTCAAAGTCCATGCCGTGTCCCTGCAGTACCGCGATCTCATCGTCGCCAAGGGTCAGTATCCTCTTACTCAGAAGAACAACCCAGTACCAGGCTCGGACTTGGCCGGCGAGCTCATCGCGGTCGGCGAGGACGTGAAGGGCTGGAAGGTCGGTGAGCGAGTCTGCTCGAACTTTGCCACCGACCACATCTACGGCGACCCGACGGAGGAGATCGAGGACACCAGCCTCGGCGGACCTATTGACGGTGTCCTTACTGAGTACAAGATCCTCCCTGCACATGTGAGTGCTTCGCATCAGCATCTCTGCGTTTCCACCGCTGACACAACTGTCTGTCAGTCCTTGGTCCGTATCCCTGAGCACCTCACCTATGAGGAGGGGGCCACCCTCCCCGCTGCAGCTCTCACGGCGTACAACGCTCTTCTGGGCGCCGTGCCCCTCAAAGGCGGCGATATTGTCCTCGTACAGGGTACCGGTGGTGTGTCCATTTTCGGCTTGCAGCTGGCCGTCGCATCTGGGGCTACCGTCATCGCGACCTCGTCGTCCAACGCGAAGCTCGAGATTGCGAAGAAGCTCGGAGCGGCGCACTTGATCAACTACAACGAGACTCCAGACTGGGACAAGGAAGTGCTGGAGCTCACGGGTGGACGCGGAGTCGACCATGTCCTCGAGATCGGCGGTCCGGGCACAATCGTCAAGTCCGTTAACGCAACGCGATACGGTGGTCAGATCAAAGTCATAGGCTTTGTCGCTGGGTTGAGGACCAATCACGCTCATCATGGGTCCTACATATGGTAGGTTCTGGGGACAGCTTGCATTGTGCTGACCCGGTCTCTTGTAGCCATCGGACTTGAGCCAGCTACCATTCCTAGTTCTCGCCAAGGCCATTCATCTGCGCGGTATCCTCATCGGCTCGCGCACACAGTGAGTAGCGATCCGTTCTTCTGTCTTAGTTTACGCGTAAAGAACCTCTTTGGGTTTTCAGATTCGAGGACATGAATCGCCTGATCTCTGCGGTGAAGCTGAAGCCTGTCGTAGACAAGGTGTTTGACTTCGAGCACCTTCGCGAAGCGTACGAGTATCTGGAGAGCCAGCAGCACGTCGGCAAGGTCGTCGTTAAGGTTTCGAACGACTGAGTACTGAGCGTTCTATCGCTGGAATACTTGAGGTTAGTTACAGCTGGGTATCCAACGCTGTATGCATCGCACTGAACGCTGAGCAAGCAGGGACCTCGCGAATTCATTGGCATCTGGCGAATTCGAACGGAGGAACGCGGTACAGTGTTGCGGGCCGGCCCGCGTGCTCCTGGGCGTCTTTCTCCTCAGCTGCAGTCGGTCAGCCTGCATGCTTGTCTCAAAACGCACAAGCCGTCCATGTTGACTGTCCACTCCCTCCACAGATGAGGGCATCATGCTCTGCCGCAACCTAGGAGAGCCCGAGGATACGCCCATATCTTGCGATCACAAAGCCCGTGCGCCAGGAGGACTGTCCACGGACTGTCAGGAATTACGGTGGCAGGATTCGCGCCGTATGCGCAGCTCGTCCCTGCATGAGCTGATATCAAGGTACGTATGAACCGGGTTCAGCTCGCGATGTCAAGTCCCGCGGCATTGATGCTGAGCTGGGAAACATCAACCATGGTCCATGGACCGCCTGCACAGAGCACAAGGTCGATGTCTCTGGCATCTGCCATATATCCGGGCATCCCTTTCAAACTCGAGTGTGGCGCTGAGTGCTTTGGCTTCTATTTGCGTGCTATCAGTAGTTGGATTTGGCTGTCAGATCTTAACGATACCGCACAGAGGTTGTTGTCTGCTCCAGGTGAGACCGCGACGTCCATCATACAAGTTCTCCCGCGCATGCGCCATCACGATTTACATGCAGAGGCAAGGGGCGCAACAAGATCTGTCCTACTGTGGATTGTGAGCGTGCCATGTTGCAAACATGCTGCTGCAACACTGGCATCGCGGCGCGGACTCGTCGCCCTCAGGCTTGGCCCACCGATTCGAGTAGTCTAGGAAGTGACGGACACGCCTAACCGATCTAGGTCAGTCGCATGGTTGATCTCCGTATCGTATAAAAAGAGGCTGATGATGGGGTATCAGCGGGGGGAACGACATCAATGACTATGTAGTTCCCATGAGCCGACGAGCCCCGAGGGAACCGATACACGGTTTGACGCCGGGGATGGTGGTGTATAAGTACCGTGCACGGTCCATGTTCACCGCGTGCTTCGAGTCCTCCTGCTCCTCGGCTGTCTGGCAGGGCTGACGGCGACTGCTGTAGACCCGCCCAATTGGCGACTCTCGCAAACCACAGCAAGATTCCGGCAGGCACTCCGGTGCCATCTCGGACTCATCACTTAGTAGCACTCTGTGCTGGAGAGCACGTCCGTCCGCTTCAAGACCATACCCCACAACATGCATACAGCTACCCTTTTAGGCGTCGTATATACGCTCTTAGTGGCCTTGACGCCGGCCTTCGGACAGTACAACCTTGTCAAGAACTACGCGGGTCAAAGTTTTTTCACTGGGTGGGATTATGCAGACGGATTCGACAATACGACAAACGGTGTGTCATACAGTTTGGGGTGTACTCAACCCCTCTAAAGCCGGCTTTGCATTTTCCAGGTGCCGTGAACTGGTTGAATCAGAGTGCTGCCACCGCGGCGAATCTCACGTCCATCAACAGCGCGGGCCGCGCGGTCATCAAAGTTGACGACTTCACCAACCTGCCCAACGTCACCGTCGTTACAGACCAGCTCAAGCGTAACTCCGTGAGCGACTGAGCTCTTCCCGTGATACAAGCAGCCCTCATCACTGCGCCTTCTGAGGCGACCAGGTCACCCTGAGCACGCACGACTTCTTTCCGGTCGGAAGCGTGTTCATCTTCGACGCGGTGCACATTCCCTTCGGGTGCTCGGTCTGGCCCGCGTTCTGGACCCGGGGGCCGAACTGGCCGAATGGCGGCGAGATCGACATCCTTGAAGAAGTGAACCTGGTCACAAACAACCAGATGGTGCTCCACACGACTCCCGGGTGCACGCAGGCGCCGGGGGTCCAGCAGCTGGGGACAACCAAGGGCACCGACTGCTCGGCGGGCGTGAATTCACGCGTTGGGTGCGCGGTCACGGACACGCGAGACAACAGCTTTGGGGCCGGCTTCAATAATGCGGGCGGAGGCGTGTGGGCGACGCAGTTTGATGCCTCGGGGATCTTGTGAGTATCAGTCTGTGAAGCGTCCGAGCTGTGCCGGGGAGATACTGACTTCGGTATGCGCAGCATCTGGTTCTGGACGGTGAGTATCCACTGCAAAAAGTGACAGACAATGGCTGAAGAGACCTCCTCATTATCTCAGAGAGCCAGCGTACCTTCGGATGTCTCGATTTCTGCGACCTCGGCGGACCCTACAAAGTGGGGCACCCCGACTGCTGCATGGCCCGCGTCCTCCTGCAACATCACGAACTTCTTCCAGCCCCAACAGATTGTGCTCGACATCACTCTCTGCGGAGACTTGTGCGTGTCCCGTCGATCATGAATCTCTCAGTATCAGCCTGACCTTGCCGGTACCCAGTGCTGGCCAGCCAAACATCTATCAGGCTACGTGTGGCAAGCCCGGGGAGACCGTCGGCCCGAACACCTGCGTGCGTCCCCATCT
Organism: Sanghuangporus lonicericola; assembly: GCA_016618145.1. Classification (NCBI taxonomy): domain Eukaryota; kingdom Fungi; phylum Basidiomycota; class Agaricomycetes; order Hymenochaetales; family Hymenochaetaceae; genus Sanghuangporus; species Sanghuangporus lonicericola. Next base: position 6,423 of record WJSG01025768.1, on the reverse strand, counting down.
CGCCTGACGGGAATTGCCAACTCCGGCGCGGCCTCTGACACCTTCGTGTTTCTTTTGCGCAGTACGCCGACAACGTGAACGGCACCGGCGCCAACTACGCCGACGCGTTCTTCGAGGTCAACTACGTCAAGGTCTTCTCGCTCAACAGCACCGTCCTCTCCCCGTCCAGCTCCGGCGGAAGCACGGTCCTCGAGACCGCGACCACAACCGCGTCGGCGGGCGGCAGCTCCACGACGGACAAGAGCGGCGGCACCAGCGGTGATAACAGTACTGGAGGGAATGGTGCGGCCACGGGCTCGGCTGTTGCGGGATTGACGGTGTTAGGCGCGACGGTTGTGGCTGCGTTCGCGTGGGCGTTGATGTGAAGTGCCCGTAAAATGTGGAATGCGAGAACGCAAGCCCCTGGCGTATTCGAGCGTTCCCGTCATGGGCCCCTGGCTCTCATGGAGCAGTCGAAAGCTGAGTCTACCGCTACATGAATGCCCCTGTTGCGCGAGCTCGTCATTGATAAGTTGATTGACTTCGAGCACATCGGAGAGGCATATGAGCCAGTCGGCACGGTCGTCATCAAGGACTGAATATGAGGCCTATATTGAGTACCGAAGATGTGCAGGACTGATAGGAATATGTTACTAGCAACAGTGTGAGCCCAGACAAATACTTGATTACGATGTATTGAGTATGCGCCAAGGGGGATTCGAATGGACGAACTGAGGAACTGTGCTGCTTCCTTGGGCGTCTCCGTTTCCTTCTTGGGTTCCACCATCTGCTCCTCGTCCTCCCGCGCGGTATTTGCTATGTGCTGAGACTAAACTCGCCAAGACACCTCCAAGTTGACGCGCGCCTGAGGAATCGAAACTGACCACACGCCACAGGTCCCCAGGCGCACACTGTGAGAAGGATCTGCGCTCGGGCGCAGCACCGTGCCAACCAACGGGCCTTACGGCCGAAGTGACTAAGTATAAGTACTCGAAGGGTACGCGTTGAGGATTTGCTGTGTCACGAAACCTAGACGACTTTTGCAGGTCAGAGTACTTGTCTTGCGGTGAGATGAGGACGATTTTCAGTCAACTTTCAAGCTTGCGGCGCGACATGGGGCAGGACGACATCTTAGGTATACTCTGGGTAACCTTGCAGCATGCAAGCGGTAGGTCTGACAGACGGTCTCACTGTCGCTGCGCCTGCAGCGCATGCCCCGTTACGTTGCAGTGCACGGCACGTCGATGTTATTTTTGGACCCGCCATGTTCCAGACGGCTGCTGTACAGCTGGCAAGGCTCTGCGCTGGTGAGTTTCTTGTACCACAACGGCCTCACACGCGACCCCTTGATGGTGAATTTCAGAGACAACGGAGGGAACGAACTGAGTGTGCGCACCCTGGCAGTGGGAGGACTACATGCTGCGGCTTCACCCCTGCGTATAAATAAGTCAGAAAGACACCATCCACGAGTTCCCATGCCTGTCGCGTATACAAATGGATGAGTCGTGGAAAGATCAACGCGCCGAACACAAGTTTGACGCTGGTTGTCATATAAGTACCGCGCACGGTCCACGTTCGCCGCGTCCCCTCGCTCACCATACCTCGATCCCAGCTGGCCGGCAACTGACTGATTAGATTTACTAGATTCGTCTAATTGGCACAGCACGGCAAGACCGCAGTCTAATCTCCTGAAGAATCCGTCTCGAGGCAGGCATTCTTGAGCGTCCGATCCCTCTCCGGACTTATAAGTAGCGCATTGTGCTGGGAAGCCACTCCCTCCTCACGACCGAACCAACACCATGCATACCCTCGCAAGCGTCGTATATACCCTCCTAGCAGCCTCTGCGCCTGCACTCGCGCAGTACAACCTTGTCAGAGACTACTCGGGCCAAAACTTCTTCAATGGATGGGACTTCGCAGATGGATTCGACAACACGACAAACGGTATGTCATAGAGCTCATGATGCACGCCCCCTGCCTCACACCGGCCTTGCGTTCACCAGGCGCCGTGAACTGGCTGAATCAGAGTGCGGCCGACGCGGCCAACCTCACATCCATCAACAGCGCGGGTCGCGCTGTCATCAAAGTTGACGACTTCACCAACCTGCCCAACGTCACCGTCGTGACCGACCAGCTCAAGCGCAACTCGGTGAGCAATTGCACGCCTCCCGCTCATTCTTGCGCCGCTGACAGATGTCTCCCGGTGCAACCAGATCTCGCTCAGCACGCACGACTACTTCGGGGTCGGCAGCGTGTTCATCTTCGACGCGGCGCACCTCCCCTTTGGTTGCTCCGTATGGCCCGCGTTCTGGACACGCTCGGTGAGCTGGCCCGGCGGAGGCGAGATCGACATCCTGGAGCAGGTCAACCTCGTTACGAACAACCAAATGGCGCTGCACACGACTTCCGGGTGCTCGCAGCCGGACGGCGTCAAGCAGCTCGGCACCACCAAGGGCGCAGACTGCTCGGCAGGGGAGAACTCGCGCAACGGGTGCGCGGTGACGGAGACGCAGGACAACAGCTTCGGTGATGGCTTCAACAATGCAGGCGGAGGCGTGTGGGCGACGCAGTTCGATTCCACGGGGATCTTGTGAGTCTGAGTCTGTCGTGCATGCGTGTGATGTCGGATGACGCTCACCTGGGTATGCGCAGCATCTGGTTCTGGACCGTGAGTACCGCATTGCATACAGTGTCCGAGTTTATCATGGGGAGCTGACCTCTTGGTCGTTTCTTCAGAGATCAAGTGTTCCTTCAGACGTCTCGAACTCAACGACCTCGGTCGACCCTACGAAGTGGGGCACCCCGTCCGCAGCGTGGCCCGCGTCGTCCTGCAATGTCACCAACTTCTTCCAACCCCAACAGATCGTGCTGGACGTGACCCTCTGCGGTGACTTGTGCGTTTCCTGTCCTCCATAGATATGCCAACAGGAGTGCTGAGTGCTGATCTCCCGACTATTCAGCGCTGGACAGCCGAACATCTATGGGGCTACGTGCAGCAAGCCCGGGGAGACCGTCGGTCCGAACACCTGCGTGCGTTTCCGTCCCGTCGGTTCATGCTCAGACTCTGACGCTTTCCAACTCCCACTCCATCTCTGTTTTCGTTTCGCAGTACACGGACAACGTGAACGGCACCGGCGCCAACTACGCCGACGCGTTCTTCGAAGTCAACTACGTCAAGGTTTTCTCACTGGACGACACGGTCCTCACCCCGACCGTCTCGGGCGGAAGCACGGTCTTTGTAACTGCGACGACTACCGCATCGGCGGGCGGGAGCCCTCCGACGGGCAGCGGCAGCAGCGGAAGCGGCAGTGGCAGTGGAAGCGGCAGCGGCAGCGGTAGTGGTGGAGGGAACGGTGTGGCCCCGGGCCCCGCTGCTGCTGGATTGACGGTGTTGGGCGCGACTGTTGTGGCTGCATTCGCATGGGCCATGATGTGAAGTACGCAGGTTTTCGCAGTGTGAAGATGCGGAGACCGATCTCAGGTGCACTGGCACCAGGAGGGGATAAGGAGCAATGGACTCATCATTCGCAAGGACTTCACATTGATATCCCGGTTCAGTGATGTTGTAAATTACACACGTGTAATTGAGAGACTGTTATGTTGACGTAGCTGCTGACATAGGAAGGGAAGATGTGCGTCTCCGCATTGTCAGAGAAGGCACAGTGGGCAGTATGGAATCAAACTGGCTACTGACAACTGAAGTGGAGGCTACGTATCATAAGAGGCGAACATCAGTTTGTTGTAGTGATGATCCGGAGGCACGTTTGTCCCAGTCCAGACGTAGAAGTCGCCACTATGTGCCTGTAAAGCATCCTGACGGAACCTTTCCAGAACGAGCTGCGGAAGGGCACGACGGGCTTGCTGCGAAGCCTTTTCCTCCAATTGCACAAGGGTGTCACTTGGGTGGTGTCGAGGGGCACCCTTACGCGGTGAAGCCTCTGGCAACCCAGCCTGAAGCCGGGGATCTGAGATGTCCTCAGGAATATCCGGTCCTCCGACGGAGAACGTTCGCTCTGGCCAGGTCAAGATCGCGCGAGCTTCATATCGACTGAGGTAGAGATAGGTGATGACATGGAAGTGCTCGGGACGATGTTCCTCAACCACCATGATGCGGATGTTGTCGATAGGAAAGGGTGATAGGCCCGGGTAGTACTCGCTGGTCCACCCCAGTAGAGCGCCGAAGACATGTCGCTGGGAGGGCTGGGGGGAGTCTGCGCCTGCAGCAATTCCTAGAACCCATCGTGATCCATCCAGCGCCTCCACGATGCGTTCAGCGGGAGCACCAGCGCGAGGATTCTCGTCGATATTATCAGCGACGCACTGGAGTGGAATCGCATGGGCGCTGAACGTGAGGTAACCGGCGTCGTCCATACTGCCTTTGGGTATGAAGCCTAACCCCACATGGTCTAGAGGATATCTGGCAGCATCTACCAGGTCGGGCACCTTATACGCAACACCGTTGACATCTATGGACGCCGCTCCGTTGATGGTGTTGCGAGGGAAAGACGGGAAGGTGGACAAGGTCTTCTCCGGCGGGACTCCACAGGCCGCACCCAACCAGCTTGCGCGCCCGCCTCGCTTCAAGATCTCCTGCGCGAGAGCGATAGCGGCCCCACGACGGTCGTCCATGTGGAATGCAGCGGGGTCCAGGGAGACGCCAAATACACCCATTATGCTGAGTATCATATCAACCGGGCGGAAGGACGTTCGCATGAGTGCACTCTGCCATGCCGCATGGGCACGTATCTCGGATTCCCCTAGATTGGTATCCATGGCCATGGCAAGTGCGACTACGTTAGGTGCCAGTAGTCTGCGGTCGGAGGATCCAGGGCTGGAAGCCGCTCCAGAGGGATTGGCGAATGGTTCTGCGCCGAAGATACAACACGTCAGAAGGAGACTGGGGGCATCCTCTCGAGAAGCTGGCCGGACCACCAGGAAACCTTCCGCGGAGGCATTTAGGATTATGGAGAGTGGAGCAATTGCGCACTCGCCCGGAACCACTTCCTGGACGTTACCGGCATCGGTGCCAGAAGCCATGCTGCCTGCCCCCGCGCGACCTAGCTTCCAGGCGAAGAGAACGAGGACTCCTGGAGGTGCAATCGCTTCTTGAAGCGTCCAACTTCTATGAATCCAGGGAGTTTCCTCATCCAAAGTTACAAGACGTTGAAGGCCTCCTGGGACCACGATGCAGAGAGCACAAGACTTGTAGACACGGTACATGAGTCTGATCTGCCAGATCTTGTCTTCGACACTCATCTGGATGATGCACAGTGTGTCGACCCAGAGATAGCGCATCCCGCGTATGAGAGACGCGGTACAGGCCTGTTTGAGGATATCGACTCTGATAGGATCAGCATCCGGCGCACCGTCAACCTTAAAATGAGGTCCAGTGAAGGTCGAGTCCACCGTAACACCGCGCCAAGGATACGAGATTGTGGTGTAGGAGAGATGAGGGATTTCGGGGAACTCAATGATGCACAGTGTGCCCCGCTCAACGAGCGCTTCGCAATCAATGAGACGGAAACGACATGTGGATACACCATCGAAGATCTTCAGTGGACCGTCAACTCCTAGAGAATCGGCAGGTACATCACATATGATTCGCCCGCCGCTATTAGGTATCAGTGTCACTACTCTTGTATGGCCTCGAAAGCGACGTACCTCTCTGCGTTAGCAACAACAGTCTCGCAATTCTGTATGCGCAACTTGCGTTCGGGCCAAGCCAGGACAATCTCCACGTCAACGCCAGGTAGGGAGGCGTAAGATCGTACTTGAAGTAGCCCAGGATGATGTTCTTCTAGGACGATGAGGCGAATGGTCCAGTGATCCGTGGTCATGTTTGCCTCCTCGTACTCGTGCCCGAAAAGTCCTATCCGTGCGGCATAGACGGCGCTGCACCTGGATTGAGGTTCAGCACTGCTAGACATCGCGGACCAACGTGATCCGTCCAACGCCTTAATAACCCACGTGGTAGCAGAGACGTCCACAAGGGGTTGAAGCCGGATGGCACCAGCAGTCAGCGTGAAACATCCTGCGTCGTCTATGGTGCATGTAGGGAAGGGTAGGATGTCGCGGCTGAGCTTTAATGGTCGACCAAATGCTTGAGATACCTCTATCTTCTGATCCTTCGCTCGGACGTACGCAGGTCCAGACAGGCTGGTAATCGGCAACGCAGGGAAGGTCGCGATGCTGTCATTGAATGCTGATTGAAACGCTGCACCTAACCAGCTTGGGCGTCCCCCAGTCTTGAGGATCTCCCGAGCAAGGGCCAACATCGCGCCGTGCCGGTCATCCTCATGGAACGCAGAGGGTTCGAGAGTGACTCCAAAGAGTCCCATGATGCTAAGAACCATATCGACCGGTCTTGAGGAAGTGCGCATGAACGCGCTCTGCCATACCGCGTTCGTATGCAACTCTCCGCGACCGCGTGGAGCTGAGATAGCG
>WJSG01025767.1:0-13089 GCA_016618145.1 Sanghuangporus lonicericola | reverse complement strand
TCCGTCAACGCAACGCGATACGGCGGCCAGATACACGTTATCGGCTTTGTCGCTGGGGTGAGTGCTACCTTTCCCGAGTCTCTTTGGAAGGCGCTGATGCGTGTTCTCTCCTCACAGCTAGCGGATGTGAGCCAGCTCCCAGTCTTGATTCTGTCAAAGGCGGTGAACGTGCGTGGCATTCTCATCGGCTCGCGCACGCAGTAAGTATCGCGGTGTTGTTCCTCGTTCAAGGATCGTGCAAGCTCATCCTTTGCCTAGATTCGAGGACATGAACCGCCTGATCTCCGCGGTAAAGCTGAAGCCTGTCGTGGACAAGGTGTTCGACTTCGAGCACCTCCGTCAGGCGTACGAGCACCTGGAGAGCCAGCAGCACGTCGGCAAGGTCGTTGTCAAGGTTTCGAAAGATTGAGTAGTACAAAGAACTGGCAGCATCACGGAAAGCAATGTAAGAGTAATGTACGAGTAGCACTATTTTCTATCTGTATGGTTATTTGTTGCGAATGTATACCTCTAGTTCGACTCTCCCTCGGGCGGAATCAAAGAGACGTGATTAGACTTTGGGCGTCTCAGTTGCTTTCCTGGGATCCATCAACTCGCCAATTTCTCTCTCTCTCAGAACTCGACGCTGAACGTCGGCCACGGCCTTATCACCCCCGACAAGACCACGGCCCTGTTGCTGACTTCTACCCTTGAGACTTCAATGGGCCCGATCGGGCATCTAAGTCACTGCGTAAATAGGAGAATATGATCGTTAGGAAATAGCCTGTTCGACGCGTAAAATGCGAAGATCATACATACCTTGCGATCCAAGATCGGATACCGCGTCGACCACGTACTTGCGTCACGTTTCCTTGCGGCTGAACGATTCGTTCGACGGTGAGTCTCCCGGGGTGTTCGACCACGCTCGACGCCAGGTAGATGGTGCGGGAGATCTTGGTGACCACCGGTAGATCGTAGGCGGACTATAGACCGATGCTTCGAGAGACTCTGGGCGACGTGTTCTCGAACAGGCTGTGCGACTAAGCCTTGACCGATGCTAACCGAGATCTGTTTCCAGATTTAGCCACAATTCTGCTGGCCACCACACATTCGATTCTCGCTCTACTCGCTCGATATATTGAAGTACTTGTACAATCATGCAACTGGAGTACATGTATATGTAGAGAACTGCGTAAGACATTAGTGTGGATTGACGAGATCCGGTGTCCCCAGCAACGCGACCACAAAACCATACACCCACAGGTAGAAACGAATGAACATGCGCTCCCACACGACACCGTTCTCCTGCACCATACTGCGCAGTCAAAGCGGCGCGCCAGGAGCCTCTACATCGTCGCCGGTCCAACTGTCGAGCTCCACGGTCACGGGCCTGATGAACAGGACCGGCGCGACGGTGAGCTTGAAGTGGTACGTCGGAGGTTCCTGAAACCAGGACTTCTCCTCTTCCTCGACCTGTAAGAAGTCAGCATCCTGCTCCGGGAGAGAGAGAGAAAGCGACGCACTGTAGTCACGTCGACCGAGAACTTCAGCTCGACATTCAGACGAATGTCCGGGCCATCCTCTCCCCAGCCCCTACCGAGTCCTTCCTCAACTCCACATTGAGTACGAGTTCAGCTGGAGTCCAGGGTCCCCGCGGTAGGTGGAACTTCTTCGTCTCGAGGTCTTTTGGACGAGGAGGTGCGATGGCCGCGGTGGGCCAAGTGGTGGAAGTCGTCTTGCGACCGGAGTGCTTAAGAGCAGACGTGGACCGAGGCATTGCTGAGCAGGATGAGATAAGAACTGCAGAACGAGAGCGAGAAAGCCCAAGACATGAGTTTCATGAAGCAAAGCTAGATCGAACATATCGAGGGCGACCATGACGAATGGGAGTAGACGAAGGTCGGATGCTCGGCATATTCTTGGTCGCCCGCAGTGCCACCGCGTCTATCTTCCGTCGCGCATGGTCTAACCGCCCGTCAGACCTCAAGTCGCTACCATTCTGTTCGAGCTGCGCTACTCACAGAATGTTCTAGGTACTACTAAAGACACTTTTTGTCTCACAGCCCGTGAGGGCTCAAGTTGCACACATCTCTGCGCGATCTTCACGATCTGACACCGGCCGCGGTCCGACTTACACGACTTCGCGTGCGACCTGCGCGACTCCCCGTATCCTCAGCTCCTCCGAACCTGGTCTATTTCAGCAACAACGCAGTGAGTCTGCTTCTCGCAGGCCCACTTGAGCATGAGTCGGCCATCGGGCATGACTCGGACAGCAAAAGACAGACCAAGACAGCAAAAGACAGACCAAAATCCACTTCAGGTATGTGCGTCCCCCGCGACACATTCGGTAGCTACGGTGACACATTATTCGGCCGGGATCATGGTGAGTGCGTCTCGAGTGCGTGCCCGCAGTGTGCCCGAGGTCTTGGTGATGTCCGACCGGTACTAAGTACAGTACCTCAACGCTTAAATGCAAAGTTAATCCTCATCGGCTAGAAGCTATCATTGCTGTCTGTGGGGAGATTTTGCTCGCGCTCCGGGTTATTGATCGTCTGCTCAACTCCATTCGTTTCGACCGTCTGACAAAGCAGCACATCGGGGCGCCGCAGGGTATCCCAGCAAAACGCTGTAAAAACAGGACCCACTTAAAACAATGTAGCAACATACCAACTGCAGTCTCACCATCCGCCCACTTCTCTTTGCACTGACTACATAGAACCTTCTACAGGGCATTCGTCTGAAAGAGTATGTTTCTGCCGCATGTTACCCGCGAATATCGCCTCCCAAAGGTTCGAGCTTGACGTTCACGAGGTCAACGAGAAGCTGAACATTTTTCGATCCGTAGGTAGACGGTTTCCATAACCTCACCTTGAAAGAGGCCCCGGTCCCGAAACTCAAGTCAAACGAGGTCCTTGTCAAAGTCCATGCCGTGTCCCTGCAGTACCGCGATCTCATCGTCGCCAAGGGTCAGTATCCTCTTACTCAGAAGGACAACCCAGTACCAGGCTCGGACTTGGCCGGCGAGCTCATTGCGGTCGGCGAGGACGTGAAGGGCTGGAAGTTCGGTGAACGAGTCTGCTCGAACTTTGCCACCGACCACATCTACGGCGACCCGACGGAGGAGATCGAGGACACCAGCCTCGGCGGACCTATTGACGGTGTCCTTACTGAGTACAAGATCCTCCCTGCACATGTGAGTGCTTCGCATCAGCATCTCTGCGTTTCCACCGCTGACACAACTGTCTGTCAGGCCTTGGTCCGTATCCCTGAGCACCTCACCTATGAGGAGGGGGCGACGCTCCCCGCTGCAGCTCTCACGGCGTACAACGCTCTTCTGGGCGCCGTGCCCCTCTAAGGCGGCGATATTGTCCTCGTACAGGGTACCGGTGGTGTGTCCATTTTCGGCTTGCAGCTGGCCGTCGCATCTGGGGCTACCGTCATCGCGACCTCGTCGTCCAACGCGAAGCTCGAGATTGCGAAGAAGCTCGGAGCGGCGCACTTGATCAACTACAACGAGACTCCAGACTGGGACAAGGAAGTGCTGGAGCTCACGGGTGGACGCGGAGTCGACCATGTCCTCGAGATCGGCGGTCCGGGCACAATCGTCAAGTCCGTTAACGCAACGCGATACGGTGGTCAGATCAACGTCATAGGCTTTGTCGCTGGGGTGAGGACCAATCACGCTTATCATGGGTCCTACATATGTAGGTTCTGGGAATAGCTTGCATTGTGCTGACCCGGTCTCTTGTAGCCATCGGACTTGAGCCAGCTGCCAGTCCTAGTTCTCGCCAAGGCCATCCATCTGCGCGGTATCCTCATCGGCTCGCGCACACAGTGAGTACTNCATCTGCGCGGTATCCTCATCGGCTCGCGCACACAGTGAGTACTAGTAGCGATCCGTTCTTCTGTCTTAGTTTACGCGTAAAGAACCTCTTTGGGTTTTCAGATTCGAGGACATGAATCGCCTGATCTCTGCGGTGAAGCTGAAGCCTGTCGTCGACAGATTGTTCGACTTCGAGCACCTTCGCGAAGCGTACGAGTATCTGGAGAGCCAGCAGCACGTCGGCAAGGTCGTCGTTAAGGTTTCGAAGGACTGAGTACTGAGCGTTCTATCGCTGGAATACTTGAGGTTATTTACAGCTGGGTATCCAATGCTGTATGCATCGCACTGAAGCCTGAGCAAGCAGGGACCTCGCGAATTCATTGGCATCCGGCGAATTCGAACGAAGGAACGCCGCGGTACAGTGTTGCGGGCCGGCCCGCGTGCTCCGGGCGTCTATTTCCTCACCGTCGGCTGCAGTCGGCTGCATGCTTGTCTCAAAACGCACAAGCCGTCCATATTGACTGTCCACTCCCTCCACAGATGAGGGCACCATGCTCTGCCGCAACCTAGGAGAGCCCGAGACTACGCCCTTGTCTTGCGATCACAAAGCCCGTGCGCCAGGAGGACTGTCCACGGACTGTCAGGAATTACGGTGGCAGGATTCGCGCCGTATGCGCAGCTCGTCCCTGAATGAGCTGATATCAAGGTACGTATAAACCGGGTTCAGCTCGCGATGTCAAGTCCCGCGGCATTGATGCTGAGCTGGGAAACATCAACCGTGGACCGCCTGCACAGAGCACAAGGTCCATGTCTCTGGATATCCGGGCATCCCTTTCGAACGCGAGTGTGGCGCTGGGTGCTTTGGCTTCTATTTGCGTGCTATCAGTAGTTGGCTTTGGCTTTCAGATCTTAACGATATCGCACAGAGGTTGTTGTCTGCTCCAGGTGAGACCGCGACGTCCATCATACAAGTTCTCCCGCGCATGCGCCATCACGATTTACATGCAGAGGCAAGGGGCGCAACAAGATCTGTCCTACTGTGAGTTGTGAGCGTGCCATGTTGCAAACATGCTGCTGCACCACTGGCATCGCGGCGCGGACTCGTCGCCCTCAGGCTTGGCACACCGATTCGAGTAGTCTAGGAAGTGACGGACACGCCTAACCGATCTAGGTCAGTCGCATAGTTAATCTCCGTATCGTATAAAAAGAGGCTGATGATGGGGTATCAGCGGGGGGAACGACATCAATGACTATGTAGTTCCCATGAGCCGACGAGCCCCGAGGGAACCGATACACGGTTTGACGCCGGGGATGGTGGTGTATAAGTACCGTGCACGGTCCATGTTCACCGCGTGCTTCTAGGTCCTCCTGCTCCTCGGCTGCCTGGCAGGGCTGACGGCGACTGCTGTAGACCCGCCCAATTGGCGACTCTCGCAAACCACAGCAAGATTGCGGCAGGCACTCCGGTGCCATCTCGGACTCATCACTTAGTAGCACTCTGTGCTGGAGAGCACGTCCGTCCGCTTCAAGACCATACCCCACAACATGCATACAGCTACCCTTTCAGGCGTCGTATATACCCTCTTAGTGGCCTTGACGCCGGCTTTCGGACAGTACAACCTTGTCAAGAACTACGCGGGTCAAAGTTTTTTCACTGGGTGGGACTATGCAGACGGATTCGACAATACGACAAACGGTGTGTCATACAGTTTGGGGTGTACTCAACCCCTCTAAAGCCGGCTTTGCATTTTCCAGGTGCCGTGAACTGGTTGAATCAGAGTGCTGCCACCGCGGCGAATCTCACGTCCATCAACAGCGCGGGCCGCGCGGTCATCAAAGTTGACGACTTCACCAACCTGCCCAACGTCACCGTCGTTACAGACCAGCTCAAGCGTAACTCCGTGAGTGACTGAGCCCTTCCCGTGATACAAGCAGCCCTCATCACTGCGCCTTCTGCGGCGACCAGGTCACCCTGAGCACGCACGACTTCTTTCCGGTCGGCAGCGTGTTCATCTTCGACGCGGTGCACATTCCCTTCGGGTGCTCGGTCTGGCCCGCGTTCTGGACCCGAGGGCCGAACTGGCCGAATGGCGGCGAGATCGACATCCTCGAAGAAGTGAACCTGGTCACAAACAACCAGATGGTGCTCCACACGACTCCCGGGTGCACGCAGGCGCCGGGGGTCCAGCAGCTGGGGACAACCAAGGGCACCGACTGCTCGGCGGGCGTTAATTCACGCGTTGGGTGCGCGGTCACGGACACGCGGGACAACAGCTTTGGAGCCGGCTTCAACAATGCGGGCGGAGGCGTGTGGGCGACGCAGTTTGACGCCTCGGGGATCTTGTGAGTCTGAGCCCGTGAAGCGTCCGAGTGATGCCGGGAAATGCTGACTTCGGCATGCGCAGCATCTGGTTCTGGACGGTGAGTATCGATTGCGCACAGTGACAGAACGTGGCTAAACAGACTTCCTCGTTGTCTCAGAGAGCCAGCGTACCTTCGGATGTCTCGATTTCTGCGACCTCGGCGGACCCTACAAAGTGGGGCACCCCGACTGCTGCATGGCCCGCGTCCTCCTGCAACATCACGAACTTCTTCCAGCCCCAACAGATTGTGCTCGACATCACTCTCTGCGGAGACTTGTGCGTGTCCCGTCGATCATGAATCTCTCAGTACCAGCCTGACCTTGCCGGTGCCCAGTGCTGGCCAGCCAAACATCTACCAGGCTACGTGTGGCAAGCCCGGGGAGACCGTCGGCCCGAACACCTGCGTGCGTCCCCATCTCGCCTGACGGTAAATGCCTTCTCCGACGTCTCTGACACCTCCGTGTTTCTTTTGCGCAGTACGCCGACAACGTGAACGGTACCGGCGCCAATTACGCCGACGCGTTCTTCGAAGTGAATTACGTCAAGGTCTTCTCGCTCAACAGCACCGTCCTCTCTCCGTCCAGCTCTGGCGGAAGCACGGTCCTCGAGACCGCGACCACAACCGCGTCGGCGGGCGGCAGCTCCGCGACGGACAAGAGCGGCGGCACCAGCGGTGATAACAGTACTGGAGGTAATGGTGCGGCCACGGGCCCGGCTGTTGCGGGATTGACGGTGTTGGGCGCGACGGTTGTGGCTGCGTTCGCGTGGGCGTTGATGTGAAGTGCCCGTAAAATGTGGAATGCGAGAACGCAAGCCCCTGGCGTATTCGAGCTTTCCCGTCATGGTCCCCTGGCTCTCATGGAGCAATCGAAAGCTGAGTCTACCGCTACATGAATGCCCCTGTTGCGCGAGCCCGTCATTGACAAGGTGGTTGACTTCGAGCACATTGGGAGGCATACGAGCCAGTCGGCATGGTTGTCATCAAGGACTGAATATGAGGTCGATATTGAGTACCGAAGGAAATATGCAGAATTGATAGGAATCTGTGTCATGAGCAACCGAAGTGTGAGCCAGACCAACTCCTTGATTACGCTGAGTACGCGCCGGGCGGGATTCGAATGGACGAACTTGGGGACGAACGCTGTGCTGCTCCCATGGGCGTCTCCGTTGCCTTCTTGGGTTCCACCATCTGCTCCTCGTCCTCCATCGCGGTATTTGCTACGTGCTGAGTCGACTAAACTTGCCAATCCACCTTCATGTTGACGCGCGCCTGAAGAATTGAAACGCATTGCTAGTTGATCACACGCCACAGGTCCCCAGGCGCACACTGTGAGAAGGATCTGCGCACGGGCGCAGCACCGTGACCAACGGGCCTTAAAGCCGTAGAGGCTAAGTATAAGTTCTCGAAGGGTACGTGTTGAGGCACTGCCAGCACTTGCTGCGTCACGAAACCTAGGCGATTTCGGCAGGTCAGAGTGCTTGTCTTGCGGTGAGATGAGGACGATTTTCAGTCAACTTTCAAGCTTGTGGCGCGACATGGGGCAGGACGACATCTCAAGTATACTCTGGGTAACCTTGCAGCATGCAAGCGGTAGGTCTGACAGACGGTCTCACTGTCGCTGCGCCTGCAGCGCATGCCCCGTTACGTTGCAGTGCACGGCACGTCGATGTTATTTTTGGACCCGCCATGTTGCAGACGGCTGCTGTACAGCTGGCAAGGCTCTGCCGAGGCTCTGCGCTGGTGAGTTTCTTGTACCACAACGGCCTCACACGCGACCCCTTGATGGTGAATTTCCGGAACGAACTGAGTGTGCGCACCCTGGCAGTGGGAGGACTACATGCTGCGGCTTCACCCCTGCGTATAAATAAGTCAGAAAGACACCATCCACGGGTTCCCATGCCTGTCGCGTATACAAACGGATGAGTCGTGGAAAGATCAATGCGCCGAACACAAGATTGACGCTGGTTGTCATATAAGTACCGCGCACGGTCCATGTTCGCCGCGTCCCCTCGCTCACCATACCTCAGGCCTCAATCCCAGCTGGCCGGCAACTGACTGATTAGATTTACTAGATTCGTCTAATTGGCACAGCACGGCAAGACCGCAGTCTAATCTCCTCAAGAATCCGTCTCGAGGCAGGCATTCTTGAGCGTCCGATCCCTCTCCGGACTTATAAGTAGCGCATTGTGCTGGGAAGCCACTCCCTCCTCACGACCGAACCAACACCATGCATACCCTCGCAAGCGTCGTATATACCCTCCTAGCAGCCTCTGCGCCTGCACTCGCGCAGTACAGCCTTGTCAGAGACTACTCGGGCCAAAACTTCTTCAATGGATGGGACTACGCAGACGGATTCGACGACACGACAAACGGTATGTCATAGAGCTCATGGCGCATTCCCGCTGCCTCATACCGGCTTTGCGTTCACCAGGCGCCGTGAACTGGCTGAATCAGAGTGCGGCCGACGCGGCCAACCTCACATCCATCAACAGCGCGGGTCGCGCTGTCATCAAAGTTGACGACTTCACCAACCTGCCCAACGTCACCGTCGTCACCGACCAGCTCAAGCGCAACTCGGTGAGCAATTGCACGCCTCCCGCTCATTCTTGCGGCGCTGACAGATGTCTCCCGGTGCAACCAGATCTCGCTCAGCACGCACGACTACTTCGGGGTTGGCAGCGTGTTCATCTTCGACGCGGTGCACCTCCCCTTCGGCTGCTCCGTATGGCCCGCGTTCTGGACCCGCTCGGTGAGCTGGCCCGGCGGAGGCGAGATCGACATCCTGGAGCAGGTCAACCTCGTTACGAACAACCAAATGGCGCTGCACACGACTTCCGGGTGCTCGCAGCCGGACGGCGTCAAGCAGCTCGGCACCACCAAGGGCGCGGACTGCTCGGCAGGGGAGAACTCGCGCAACGGGTGCGCGGTGACGGAGACGCAGGACAACAGCTTCGGCGATGGCTTCAACAATGCAGGCGGAGGCGTGTGGGCGACGCAGTTCGATTCCACGGGGATCTTGTGAGTCCGAGTCTGTCGTGCATGCGTGTGAGACGCTGACCTGGGTATGCGCAGCATCTGGTTCTGGACCGTGAGTACCGCATTGCATACGGTGCCCGAGTTAATGATGAGGCTGAGCTGACCTCCTGGTCCTTTCTTCAGAGGTCAAGTGTTCCTTCAGACGTCTCGAACTCGACGACCTCCGTGGACCCTACGAAGTGGGGCACCCCGTCCGCAGCGTGGCCCGCGTCGTCCTGTAATGTCACAAACTTCTTCCAGCCCCAACAAATCGTGCTCGACGTAACGCTTTGCGGTGACTTGTGCGTTTCCTATCCTTCATAGCTATGCCAACAGGAGTATTGAGTGCTGTTTCTCCGAATGTTCAGCGCTGGCCAGCCGAACATCTACGGGGCTACGTGCAGCAAGCCCGGGGAGACCGTCGGTCCGAACACCTGCGTGCGTTTCCGTCCCGTCGTCTCATGCCTAGACTCTGACGCTTTGCAATATCCACTCCATCTCCGATTTCGTTTTGCAGTACACGGACAACGTGAACGGCACCGGCGCCAACTACGCCGACGCGTTCTTCGAAGTCAACTACGTCAAGGTTTTCTCACTGGACGACACCGTCCTCACCCCGACCGTCTCGGGCGGAAGCACCGTATTTGTAACTGCGACAACTACCGCATCGGCGGGCGGGAGCTCCCCGACGGGCAGCGGCAGCAGCGGAAGTGGCAGTGGCAGTGGAAGCGGCAGTGGCAGCGGAGGGAACGGCGTGGCCCCGGGCCCTGCTGCTGCTGGATTGACGGTGTTGGGCGCGACTGTTGTGGCTGCATTCGCGTGGGCCATGATTTGAAGTGCGCAGGTGAAGGTGCGGAGACCGATCTCCGGTGCGCTACACCATGAGGGCCACTCGGTGCGGGTAGGAGCAGTGGACTCATCGTTCGCAAGGACTTCACATTGATATTCTGGTTCAGTGATGTTGTAAATTACACACCTGTAATGAGGGACTGTTATGTTGAGGTAGCTGCCGACATTGAAGAGGGGGGGACGACTGCTGTGCAGACGTGCGTCTCCGCAATGTCAGAAGGCACAGTACGCAGCCATGGCTGCTTGAAACTGAAGTGGAGGCTACCTATCAGAAGAAGCGAACATAAGCTTGTCGTAGTGATGATTCGGAGGCACGTTTGTCCCAGTCCAGACGTAGAACTCGCCATTATGTGCCTTCAAAGCATCCTGATGGTACTTTTCCAGAACGAGCTGCGGAAGGGCACGACGGGCTTGCTGCGAAGCCTTTTCCTCCAATTGCACAAGCGTGTCACTTGGGTGGTGTCGAGGAGTATCGTCCCGCGGTGAAGCCTCTGGCAGCACAGCCTGGGGCCGGGATTCCGAGATATCCTCAGGAGTATTCGGTCCCCCGACGGAGAAAGTTCGCTCTGGCCAGGTCAAGATCGCGCCAACTTCATATCGACTGAGGTAGAGGTAGGTAACGGCATGGAAGTGCTCGGGACGATGTTCCTCAACCACCATGATGCGGATGTTATCGATAGGAAAGGGTGATAGGCCCGGGTAGTACTCGGTGGTCCATCCCAGCAGAGCGCCGAAGACGCGTCGCTGGGAGGGCTCTGGGGAGTCTGCGCCTGCAGTAATCCCTAGACCCCATCGTGATCCATCCAGCGCCTCCACGATGCGTCCAGCGGGAGCACCAGCGCGAGGGTTCTCGTTGCTTCTATCAGCGACGCACTGGAGGGGAATCGCACGGGCGCTGAACGTGAGGTAACCGGCGTCGTCCATACTGCCTTTGGGTATGAAGCCTAACCCCACATGGTCCAGAGGGTATCTGGCAGCATCGACCAGGTCGGGCACCTTGTACGCAACACCTTTGACATCTATGGACGCCGCTCCGTTGACGGTGTTGCGAGGGAAAGACGGGAAGGTGGACAAGGTCTTCTCTGGCGGGACTCCACAGGCCGCACCCAA
Organism: Sanghuangporus lonicericola; assembly: GCA_016618145.1. Classification (NCBI taxonomy): domain Eukaryota; kingdom Fungi; phylum Basidiomycota; class Agaricomycetes; order Hymenochaetales; family Hymenochaetaceae; genus Sanghuangporus; species Sanghuangporus lonicericola. Next base: position 1,949 of record WJSG01025767.1, on the reverse strand, counting down.
CCAGCTTGCGCGCCCGCCGCGCTTCAAGATCTCCTGCGCGAGAGCGATGGCGGCCCCACGACGGTCGTCCATGTGGAAGGCAGCGGGGTCCAGGGAGACGCCAAACACACCCATGATGCTGAGTATCATATCAACCGGGCGGAAGGACGTTCGCATGAGTGCACTCTGCCATGCCGCATGGGCACGTATCTCGGGTTCCCCTAGATTGGTATCCATGGCCATGGCGAGTGCGACTACGTTAGGTGCCAGTAACCTGCGCTTGGAGGATCCGGGGCTGGAAGCCGGGCCAGAGGGATTGGCGAACAGCTCTGCACCGAAGATACAACACATCAGAAGGAGACTAGGGGCATCCTCTCGAGAAGCTGGCCGGACCGCCAGGAAACCTTCCGCGGAGGCATTCAGGATCATGGAGAGTGGAGCAATTGCGCACTCGCCCGGAACCACTTCCTGGACGTTACCGGCGTCGGTGCCAGAAGCCATGCTGCCTCCTCCCGCGCGGCCTAGCTTCCAGGCGAAGAGAACGACGACTTCTGGAGGCGCAATCGCTTCTTGAAGCGTCCAGCTTCTATGGATCCAGGGAGTTTCCTCGTCCAAAGTGACAAGACGTTGAAGGCCTCCTGGGACCACGATGCAGAGAGCACATGACTTGTAGACACGGTGCATGAGTTTGATCTGCCAGATCTTGTCTTCGACACTCGTCTGGATGATGCAAAGTGTGTCGACCCAGAGATAGCGAATCCCGCGTATGAGAGACGCGGTACAGGCCTGTTTAATGATATCGACTTTGATAGGATCAGCATCCGGCGCACCGTCAACCCTGAATCGAGGTCCAGTGAAGGTCGAGTCCACCTCAACACCGCGCCAAGGATACGAGATTGTGGTGTAGGAGAGATGAGGGATTTCGGGGAACTCGATGATGCACAGCATGTCCCGCTCAACGAGCGCTTCGCAATCAATGAGACGGAAACGACATGTGGATACACCATCGAAGATCTTCAGTGGACCGTCAACTCCTAGAGAATCGGCAGGCACATCACATATGGTTCGCCCGCCGCTATCAGGTATTAGTGTCACTACTCGTGAATGGTCTCGAGAGCGACGTACCTCTCCGCGTTAGCAACCACAGTCTCGCAGTTCTGGATGCGAAAATTGCGTTCGGGCCAAGCCAGGACGGTCTCCACCTCAACGCCACGTAGGGAGGCGTAAGATCGTAGATGAAGTAGCCCAGGATGATGTTCTTCTAGGACCATGAGACGAATGGTCCAGTGATTCGTGGTCATGTTTGCCTCCTCGTACTCGTGCCCGAACAGTCCTATCCGTGCGGCATAGACCGCGCAGCACCTGGCTTGAGCTTCAGCACTGCTAGACATCGCGGACCAACGCGATCCTTCCAACGCCTTGATAAACCATGTGGTAGCAGAGACGTCCGCAAGGGTTTGAATCTGGATGGCTCCAGCAGTCAGCGTGAAATATCCTGCGTCGTCTATGGTGCATGAAGGAAAGGGTAGGATGTCGTGGCTGAGCTTCATTGGTCGGCCAGATGCCTGAGACACCTCCATCTTCTGATCCTTCGCTCGGAGGTAGGCAGCCCCAGTCGGGCTGGCAATGGGAAACGTAGGGAAGGTCGGGATGCTGTCATTTGTTTCTGAATGAAACCNAGGCTGGTAATCGGCAACGCAGGGAAGGTCGCGATGCTGTCATTGAATGCTGATTGAAACCCTGCACCTAACCAGCTTGGGCGTCCCCCAGTCTTGAGGATCTCCCGAGCAAGGGCCAACATCGCGCCGTGCCGGTCATCCTCATGGAACGCAGAGGGTTCGGGAGTGACTCCAAAGAGTCCCATGATGCTAAAAACCATATCGACCGGTCTTGAGGAAGTGCGCATGAACGCGCTCTGCCATACCGCGTTCGTATGCAACTCTCCGCGACCGCGTGGAGCTGAGATAGCG
>WJSG01025766.1:0-20380 GCA_016618145.1 Sanghuangporus lonicericola | reverse complement strand
TGCTGAGGCTGGCGGCAACATGGTCAGCTTTGTAGACATCTCAGGTAGGTTCAGGTACGCACCTCAGCGCAAAGTCGTTTCCTCCTGTTCTGATCGCTTGAATCTTGGTCTTAGGTCAGGAATCAAGAGCAGGCCGCACGGCGCAGGCGTTCGACGCGTCTAGGAACGAGGAGCAGGTCAGTGACGCGTGCGTGCAAAGTGCGTACCCCTTGCTCACCCTCTGCCGGTGCGGCCGCGTGTTCACCGGTGACGCAATGCATCCTAGACGAGATGCGAGTCAGAACCGTCGCGAGAGCTGATGCTGAAAGCTGAATCTTACTGGATCTGCCCGGGCGTGCACAGGATGCGGTCGGGGCCGCGGCGACGATGCGCACGCGTCCGAGTCCTGTTGGTGCGATGGATAAGCGCAGCGCATACCGAGATCGGAGAGACGGTGCGTACCTGCTGACTGGCCTGCCGCAGGCCACGAGGATCGAGGATCGAGGATCGAGGGACGGGGTACCTTGCAAGCTGCAAGCTACGAGCTACGAGGCCGGTGAGCAAGCTGAAGACCGAGGTGCACACGCGAGAGCGGCGTACCTGGGACATCTCTGCGACACGCCGAGCGGCATACGCCGTCGACTCGGCATGCGCAAGAGTATCGGGACTCTGGGGAGCGGCTGAGTTAGTGGCTAGACGTATGGCGGAGCGTGAGGCGTGGACGTACTCGATGAGGGACGGGCTTGGTGGCGAGTTGGCCGCTTCAGGTACTTGGAGCGGGGATGTCGAGAGTCAAGAGTCGAGAGGAAAGAGGAAAGACGAGTGAGATGCAGTCGTCTCTCGTACCCCAGAGCTCTTATACACGCCCACTTCAGGGCAGCCTCCGACCGGGAGCCGTGTGCGTCGAGCGGCGGCCGGGACTCGGGAGAGCCAGACGGCAAGCGGGACCCCAGGCGGCGGGCGCAGGACGTGCAACGGCTGACGCAAATACACACCATGAGTGCAGCGTCCGTGCCCCGTACCCCGTACTCCAAAGCGACGGCACTGCACGTATCCAAGCCCCACTGGCCAACCGGAGCCCTACACGGCGTCGGATCCGATGAGGTCTCGCCGCCCCCGCCCAGAGAACAAGCCACGGGCATTCGTACGTACCTCCAGGTATTTCGTCCGCTATGCGCGGGCGAGCCGGGCCCGCATCGCCATCGAGTATATGGGCGCTCGGCTCGGGGTGATGGAGCTACGTAGTGTGTGCAATTTGTGGAGGGGTCGGGGCTCTGGGGCTCGAGGAGCACATGGATGTATTGCGCGCATTCGCGCGTCCTGGGGGTTTCCGTCGTGACTCGTGTTTGGGTCGGGTATGTACTGGCTGGGATGTAGGATCTGGTGTGCTGTCGATGTGATATACTGGTTTTGGGGGACTTCATGCGTGTGAGATGAACGCGGAGGGGCAGAGGCGGGCAGGGGAAGGTGGAGGTTCCCCGGGAATGCCGCCGTGTTTCATCCTGATTCTTGGGTCTCTCTCCCGGCTCATATATTGGCTGTTCGCACGAACAGAGCTTGGCACCTTGATGACCATTGATAGGAAGTTGAGTCTGGGCTGAGCTCGGAGGTCGGAAGGACGTGCAAAGTGCAATCTTGAAGTCCTGCACTCTGGTACAGCACTTGAGTAAGCCTCTTCTTGCCACCATCGAGTTGAATCGCTTCAACAGTGCTCTACTTCAGCAACTCCACTCAACATGAGCTGCATAATATGAGCTCGGGAGACCGAGGGCAGCGGGCTGTCTGCGATTCTATGACGCAATATACTCTTGCAGCCGCTCTGAATCCGGGGAAACCGAGGGTTGGGAGGCGAGATTATCAGATCCCTCCAACTCCATCTCAGTTCTGATCGGCCTCTTCGCGGCCGGGCTTGAACGGCCACATACATAAGTATGCACTCAGGAACATCGTGCCTTCTCCCGGGCCAGGCCTTGCTCGCGACGCTCACTCCCGCAATGTTTGATTTGCTTTCCGTAGAAACTGTAAGCTCACTCTCATGCCCCGCCCGGATAGCTCTGCAATGGATTTTGCCGGTCTGTTTGCAGTTTGCCACCATGGTCGATACAAGAGGCTCAAGTACAGCAGGAATCATTGCGGGCAGCGAAGAACAAATGCTGAGCGGCACATGGGACGTAACCATCAGCCGGAGATTGAGCCCGCTCCCTCGCGAATGCAATTCGCGGACACGGGCGGACCTCGTGTGTAAGCGAGGTTAACCAGTCTGTCACACACCGCCTTGAGCCCTTCACATTGTACGCGGGCTCCGCAGAATATTGGGCGTCCTCGAATGATCGTACGATGCTCGCATGTGCACCGGAGGACGTCTCTTGCTGTTCTCACCGTCTCTTTCTTTCCTGTCCCCACTCTCCCTCGTTCTGTGGATGTCTCAACTCCATCGCCATGCTGCCATCCTCCCTCGCCCGCTGCAAGGTGTTCAGAGCCTTGTACGTGCATGCTGTATATTCTATTCTGCTATCGACGTCGCTGACTACGTATAGCGCAACGGCGCGTACAGCAGAGGGCCACAACAAATTTGGTCGGCCTGACAGCTCACTCTAAACGTGTCCCCCCACATATCCCCTTCCCCGACGTCAGCTGTGCGTCCCTGCAGTTCATCTGGACCGCTGAAGCTCGGACATGCTCCTGAAGGCGGTCAGCGCACTCACATCTCCACTCTACCCTGCGCTGCACGGCGACGGCTCGAATCTCCATGTACGTGTTAATCTTGTCCGTCTCTCACCTCCCTGTCTGAGAGAGCTATTCATGACAGGTCAGCATCGCTGTCATGTCGACCCCAGCTTGCTCAACACGAACGTACCGGCCATGTTCGACGGAGGGAATGTCATCCGTCAGGTTCGGGAACCTGCCACCATCCAAGACAGCGCATACTCGACCACCCGGCCGAGAACGCTCGCACCGCATTGCGCTCCTCGGACGAGCACTCCTCCCAGCACGACCCTCGCCATGCGGCCGAGAAGCTACAAGCTCCAGTGCAGGCCAGTCAATCAACACTCCCGGCTCTCGCAAGGTCCCGGATGGACAGAAACACATCGAGGTGTTGTACGTCGCCCTTGGGGTCTTCAGAAGACCGTGAGCCCGCGGATACCCGTCAGTCGACTTCTCCTCTCCACGCACCTTCCACCTACTAACTCACCGTCGCTTTCTGGACCCGTTGCGCCTTCTCCTGGCTGCTTGAATACGGCTGGCCTCCAGGCCGTGTCCAGCGGACATGTCATAACCTGTTCAAGTGATCGTCACCCGGTCGCAGCCCGGGACCTTCTACATCGCCCAGGTCTTCTCTCCGCCGCGTGCAGAGCTCCACTGCACGTCACAATCGTCGATGCCTCCCGGGCACGTCCGGTAGACGTCTCCTCCTCGTGCCAAGTCCTATATCACTGAGAAGGTCGGCGAAGCTTGGTGCGAGTCTTCTTGCTGGGCGTACTCACCTCTTACTTACTCACCTGCCTCACACATTCCCAGGCCATCTCACGACGCGAGATGTGGTGCCCAGCCGACGTCTGCCACAATGCGCGCTCCCGGCCATTCGCAAGTGTCTCCCGGGTTCTGGCTCGTCTGGGAGGGCAGGAGCGTGGAGATAGGGCGGGATCTACGAGTCGTCAGGTCGATGTATGTCGCTGTTTGTCTCACACACATCTCCTACTCCATATAACAGGGCAGCGGCTACATTGCGGCGGCCAGTGTTGCAACAGATAGACGATGGTCGCCACCATTCGAGCGCTCCCGGGCATTTGCAAGGGTCTCCCGGCTTACCCGGGAGAGCGGGTGGGTCCAGATGCGACGAGGGCCTACGTGTCGTGAGGTCAACGTAAGTTGCTCTTTGCTTCCTCACACGCATCTTCGACTCAGACTTACCTTCATAGTAACTTCAAAAACGGCAGCCGAAGGCTGCCTCACACACTCGAAGGTGTCTGCAGACAGCATCTGGACCGCGAGGACCGAAGCAGCGGGCTTCTAGGTGAGCATGTCAGCCCGCGACCCTTACCTCACTTTTCATCATCGATTGACACCACACCAGGACCAGCAAGATTCCACTCCCGGGGCTCCCGGGCATGCAAATTGTTGCCGATGTGCGCTCCCGGGCGGTCTCCCCGGTCTCCGCCGTGTCAACGCGCCAAGGCAAACCCACTCTGCAGGAGCTATCTGAAGCGACTCACCTGTAACTAGGACGCGAATCCCCCACTCCCGCTCTTCTTCGCATCGCCGGTGCTCCTACGACGTCGTCGTGCTCGGCGCAGAACTTGCAGATCATTGCGCATGTGTTGCTAGTGAGTCTTGACTTCAGCAGAAGCTTCTGCAGGCTCCTTCGTCGCCAAAGGCTGCCATTCCGACAGTGAGTGCAGAGACGACATGCGCCGATGATGGTAGGAGGCAGAAGGGCGAATGCAGTGCACGGCTCGCCAAAGGGTTGCTTATTAGGCGCCCGGTCCATCGGAACGCTCCCGATCGCCTGTGGTTTGATCCGTGCTTCTCTCTGCACGTACATAGGTACTCCGGGGCATGTACTACCCTCCTGGAATAAAATATATTTCTGTGCTCTTGAATCTACCGTTGTATGAAACGTTGCGGGCTTCTCCAGCTGCAAGAGAATGAGTAACCCCATGGTCCTCCTCCTGAGCTCATGACGAGCAGACGTCTCCGCAGAACGTCCCTCGCAGCCTCGCAGAACTAGGTCTCCTGTAGTGTCAACTAGTTCCCCTGTAGTGTAAGGTATACCCCCTCTGGTGTAAACTATGTCTGCTGTAGTGTCAACTAGGCCTCCTGTAGTGTAAACTAGGCCTCCTGTAGTGTAAACTAGGTCTCCCCTGGTGTCAACTACGTCTCCTGTAGTGTGCTGAGGCAGATGATCGTCCCGGGAGATCTTGCGGCACGCACTCGGTAACCCCGCGTCCATCAGCAGCCGCGTCCGACGCGTACTCCATCACCGACACAGCCGAGGACCGCCGCCACGACGACTACCGCGACGCAGCCCCGTGTCCCCGCATCTTCGAGCTCCAGACAACGAGCAGAGCGGACGGCACCAATCCGCAGACAGGGACCACTTGGTAGAAACGCAATCGTTGCGTCTCAGTCACCCGAGTCGTGCGCATTAACGGTGTATAAGTATTGAAGGTACGCGCAATAGCATGTCCGAGCACTGTGTAGCTGTAACCAAGATCGTAAACAAGGATGGGGTCGGGTCGTAATGTACTTAGCAACCGGGAGAATGGCAATGTGTGTGTGTGGCTAGAAATACATCGTCCGTGTGATCATGGTATATCTCTCGAACCTCCGAGCCCTCACTGGTCGTCTCACGTATCGCGTAAATGAAGCACGTAGCAGGTCAGAAGCACGTCACGACTACAACAGCAAGGCGCCGCCGACGATCCCAGAGAGGAACATCGCGAGCCAGAGACCCATGGACGCGAACTCAACTCGGAGGGGAGCGTCCGCGTTCGAGTTGCGGTCCGAGCCCGCGTTCGCGCTCCCGCCCGTGACAGTCGCCACAGAGCCGACCGTCGGGCTCGGCGCAGGGCCCAGCTTGCCGTTCATGCTCGTCGCCGTCGACGACAGCTGCGCGAACCCGACCGCCGCGGGGCTCGCCCGGAAGACCGAGTACACGTTCTTGAGGAACGTGTCGCCGATGATCCACGGCGGCGCGCTCGTGCCCGACGTGTCCAGCTGGAAGAAGCCGCCCACGCAGCTGTTCCCGCTCACCTGCATCAGCAGAAAGTCCGCGTTCGAGATCGGCCACGCGATGCTGCTGTTCCCGAACTTCATCGTCACCGTCACGTTCGTGTCGCACGCTGCAGAACGGGTCAGACGATGGACATCGCAGGATGGGGTGGCGACTCACGATACGTATAATAGCCCGCGTTGTCGCCGGTGAGAGCCTCGCTGCCGGGGATCTGCGCGTATAGCGCGGCGATGGAGTCGGCAGGACCGCCGACGAGAGTGGTGCCCGTGTCGATAGCGGCATACGACGCGGAGCCCGCATCGAGGGAGACCGATTGGCTGTTGACAGTCAGACCTACGACGAGATCAACGGCAACGCAGAGGCGGAATAGAACGGTGACTAACCAGTCAGCTCCTGGATCCAGTAGCCCTCCTGGCCCTCCGGAATAGGCTGGTAGTCGATGTCGCCCGTGAACAGCGACGTGTTGACCGCGCCAAGGTTGAACGTTCCTCCGGGCTCGAGGACTTGCGCATTCTGCACGTCGACGAAGCGCGTGAGCTGGAACGCCATCAGCGGCTGGTCGAGGGTGCCGCTGCTTTCTGCCAACGCTTGCCAGAGGGGAGTCGCCCCAGAAGAAGAGATGGACTTGAAGCCGAGGCCCATGAGGCCGGAGACCGGCGAGGTGAGGAGGTTGTTCGATATTTGCGTGACGACACCTGAACAGCAGTGTTAGTCGCGAATGGCCGAGAGGGTCAACACGGACGTACCGAACACCTGGTCGCTGACCTCGAAGCCAGCAAACTGTACGGAATCCTGGCCAAGGTTACCGCGCGCGGCCCCCGATCCGTAGCTGATGGAGAATGGCGTGTTCAGGTCGGTAAACGTCGACGAAGCTGTTGGTAACGACGAGTCAGTCAAGCACCTGGGGGAAACGAAGAGACAATCTGCGATCGGACTGGCACGCGCCCGCATCGCGCAGCTCTGTGCTGCATATATGCCCGTAGCGCTGCTGCTCTGACTATATGCGCTCCAGACGCCCATCTGTAGCGAATTTCGAGACCTCCGTGGACATGACGTCGACACTACTCGGGCGCCGGGGCTTCCATACACCAGATAAAAGGGATAACGGAAAGAAGGACGCGCCGAGCCGAAGGGAGGACAGGACAAAGAGAAGTGAAGAGAACAAAGAACGTACCATTCGCGTCAAATGTAGGGATGCCGTCCGATTGCGAGGCCGATAGCCCGTCGTTGGCAGCAAGCCAAAGGTCGCTGCAGAGAGAGCGAAGTCAAGAAAGAGAACGAGACGAGATTGGGAGACCACGCACGATGAGCCCGTGTCCAAGATTACATTGTACGAGATCGGGGGCGTGCCAGCTGCTATCGAGCCGTAGAAACTAGAGTCGGCGTTCTGGTTCGTGAGCCTGAAAGAATCGTGAGCAAGAGCGCAAGAGAGCGATGTAGATGATGGACGTACAGGTTCAAGCCGCTCGCGCGCTTTGTGTTTGTGCTCCCGGCGCCGTACTTGGATTTCAGCGAGTCCCGTTGGCCTCTCAGCCACTCAAAGCGTTCGGCCTCGGTGAGCTGAGGTTTGCTCCGTCGGAGGAGGGGTACGGTGCGCGGTGATGGTGTGGGTGCGGGGCTCGGGGCTGCGAACACTTCCTGTGCCGCGAGGGAGAGAAGACATGAGACGGCGAGGGAGTGGGGGAGAAGGTGCATGGTGGAGAGACGTGAGGAGGAGGAGGAAGGGGGAGGAGGAGAGAGGTGGAGGCGGCGAGGGCCCGGGGAAAGTTAAAGGAAGAGGTAATACTCGGAGGAGCTGCGCACAGCGCGGCGGGCCAAGGATATGATGATGCTCCGATGAGTAATGCCAGGGCAGTGACGCGTTCTGTCGAGTGGGGTCGTCCGCAGGTCCAGAGCACGTCGTAGAGCAGGAGAGCAAAGGAGAGAGCGATGAGAGTGTCCAGCACGAGGAGCAGGACGACGAGCACGACGGACAACGGCAAGAACAACAGCGGCTGGCGGTGGCTGCCATGCCCATCCGCAGCGCCCTAGCCGACCCGCCAAGCCCGCCGGCATAAACTCTTGCCTCATATGGGCCCCGGGCCGAGATCCGAGTGCCCCGCCACCGGCTTCGCGAGCCCCGTTTAGGCATAGATCCGCCGGCGACTGCAGATCCCGGCGCAGGGGCCACCTCTCTCTCCTGACCACCACAACCTCGCACGTCGACCGCGACTGTGCAGCCCGATGCGTCTCTTCCACCCTGACAAATCTTGTGGTCGATACTGCGCTTTCTTTATTCTCCATTCTCTACCTGGCGTCTCGCTCGTGCTCAGGCTCCTGCCGCCCACATCATCTCAGCCGTCTCGGGCTCTGCTTGGCGCTCTTGGAACCCGCGTCGCGTCGCCCATGCTGCTCGGAGCGAGTTGGAAACGATTAGCCAAGTCTCTCCAGCCTCGAAGTTCTGCCTTAGTTTCCTAGGCGGCGGAAAGGCCTGAGATGCCGTCGTTCTGGTTGTGGATGAGTCTCTTTGTCTTGTAAGTACTCACCTGGTCTCATCGCGAATACATCCTTGGGTTCTTCTGACAGTGAGAGTCGACTGAGAGCGACGTTCGGCTGCGCTGACGTAGTGCCACGCAGTACGATGTAAGCACTTTCATTGAGTTTGTGATGACAGTGTTCCTTCCGTGACCTCCAATGCCCACGATCGCTGACAGTTGCAGGGACACGATACTCGGACCCGTGCCTCTACATAGCTCTGCATACGCTCCAGAAGCCGTCATCAGCCATGCGCAGTGTGCTGGGCTCGACGGTGCGTCAGCCTACTCCGCAGCTTCGTCGCTGCGGTGCCGATAGTCGGCGCGGATCCGCACGAATGTCGCGCGACGCCTTCAAGTGCGTACTCCTGCCTTGTATCCGCACTCCCGGCTTTCTAGGTCACTTGAACTAGCCGCAGCAGTCTGTATCCTTGTCCTGGGTTCTCATGGTCCCTGTGCGCTGCAGAGGTATGCTCTCGCTCCTACGAATTGTGCCGGCAGCTCTTCACCGCTAGTGCTGGTGTGGTATGGCGGCATGTCTCTGACGGGTCGGGGGCTCGTCCGCTTGGCCGTGGTATAAAGGCTCCTATGCAGGTTCGATCCCCAGTGAAGTAAGCTCTCTGTGCCGGAAGCATGGGCGTACCATGTGCTGAAGTTACCTATGTCTCTCTGGTGGTCGCATCGTCGGGGTTATGCATATGGTGCATGTCGCATTTCAGGTGAGCGCAAACCTTCCTTGGTCCGCGACGGCGTCCCGGGAGTCTAGCTACCACGGAAAGCACGTATCGGGTCTTCGACGGACGACGGCTACCCGTTATGATAGAGACTCCCACTTCGAAGTAAGAGATCTCGGTCGAGGAGGGTGAAGCACTGCAGCATAATAGTCGCGGATCGGTGCAAACTCAGGCTGGAGTTGCCGTGGTCATTCCTGAGCGCGATGAACAGAGCGAGGGCGCCGATTTTTGGGATTGCTGGGCGACTCTGTGCCGTCCTCTCTGCCCTTTGGCTGGTAACTCATAGAGGTCGGCAGGATGTAAGGCCAAGCGGGGACCAGAGGCTGGTATGTAGCAAGTAGTCGCCGTCGTGTCGTGGTCATGTCGGAGACGTCCAGCAGGGCGCGGGCGGCTATTGCGTCACCCGCTTTTCCTTCCACTTTCACATTCCGTTCGCTATATTCATACTGACCGGGGACATGGGAAGTCGTTCAGACCTGCCGACACGGCGCACAGTTCGTGGCCAACACCGTGCCAGCCGTCTGACCTCAGTGTCCCGCTCTCGAGCTCAGAAGGTCGCATTCTTTGGCTTAGGTCTGCTGCTGGCCTTTTCTAATCCTCAACGCAGTTTACCTCGGACGCACTTAGAGAGGCTTCTCTACGCAGCGAATGCGAAGTGAACTTCCCTGATGGTGCTTACAACAGGCTTACATACCTCTGACCCCCGCGCATACAGGCGGAGCATAACCTATGCTGTCCTGTAGCCTCGACACCAGCAAGTTCTCCGTCTCCGTCGCCTCGTCCGACGCTGCACCCATCCCCAGGACATCCTGCGGACGTCTCACCCGACCTGGTCGCCCATCCCAATGTACGACTCCCAGGAGACACTCGACGAGCGAACACTTGGGGCCACGCGGCCCTCTCGAAGTGAGAGGCTAGCCGACCCCAGCTCCCTCAACGTCCTCGCGGACAACATGTTTTTGGACATCTCGCACACGTCCTTCGATGCTCCCAACCTCCGCACCATGCCTTCGTCTCTGTCCGCTTCCCATCCCACCCTTGTTGTGAGCCGAAACGCGTCCGCCGTGCCTCTACCGGGCGGATCAGTGAAGTCGGAGAAGCCTCCGGACACGCCTCGTCCCAGCAACAAACGGCGGATGCTCTTCCTCACGCTAGGCGTTGTAGGGGTAGTGATCTTCATGGGCTTCCTCGCTGCCTTCCTCCCTGTCTACTTTACCGTCATCAAGAAGCCCCCAAGCTCCTCGATAGCCAGCGGGAGTGCGACCCCCTCGCCGTCCAGCACGACAAGCTCCAGCTCCATCTCCAGCTCCAGCACCGGCACAGCGTCTCCTACTAGCACAAGCGCGCCGGCACCGACGACTGGCGGCGATGGATCGGTCATCACCCTCTCGGATGGCAGCAACTTCACATACCGCAACGCGTTCGGCGGGTATTGTGCGTACCTCGTCCCAAACCTCTCTTCTCGTTCTCATGTGCTGACAATGCCGATGCCGTGACTTGCACTTGCAGGGGTTGATGATCCCACGAACCCGTACAACAACAGCGCTCGCGCACAGTCGTTCATGCCTGCGCTGAGCGAGCCGTGGAACCACTCGCTGAACCAGATCCGCGGCGTCAACCTCGGCGGCTGGCTCGTCCTCGAGCCGTATATCGTCCCTGCCTTGTTCGAAAAGTATCAGAACGTCACCGCGAGCGCTGCGCTTCCTGGTGGGCAAGCGGTTGATGAATGGACGCTCAGTGTCGCGATGCGGAATGACACGAGCGGTTCAGGGGACATAGAGCAGATAGAGGAGCACTACGGGACGTTCATTGTGAGTTTACCGTGTCTCATCTCACTGTTCGCTCTTCTGATCGTCACAATGGGTTCTGCAGACCGAACAAGACTTCGCCGAGATCGCGGGCGCGGGCCTCAGCTGGGTCTGCCTCCCCGTCCCGTACTGGGGGATCGAGACCTGGGACGATGAGCCGTTCCTCGCCAAGACCTCCTGGAACTACGTCCTGCTCGCGTTCAAGTGGGCGCGCAAGTACGGTCTGCGCGTCTTCCTCGAGCTGCACACGGTGCCGGGGTCGCAGAACGGGTTCGACGACTCCGGCCGTCTCGGTAAGGTGAACTTCCTCAATGGGTACATGGGCATCGCGAACGCGCAGCGGACGATGGACTACATCCGGTACATCGTCGAGTTCATCAGCCAGAAGGAGTACGAGGACGTCGTGCCCATGTTTGGTATCGTGAACGAGCCGCTCTTGGAGGTCATCGGCCGTGACCAGCTCACGCGGTTGTGAGTGTCGGAACTGTACTGCGGTGGTACTTGGACTGATCTGATATGCATGCGGATGACAGCTATCTGCAGGCGCATGACATGATCCGAAACATCGTGAGTTTCGACTGGGTGCTTCTGCGGGGAGGCACTGCTCATTCTGTCCTCCGTCATGGTAGACTGGGATCGGGAAGGGCCCGTACATTGCCATCCATGACGGCTTCCAAGGAACGGCTTCATGGAAGGACTTCTTGCCAGGCTCGGATGTACGTCAAACTGAGCCATCATATAATTCTGAAGACTGACGAAACCTGCAGCGTATCATCTTGGACACGCATCCGTCTGTCGTGCGTCCTGCCAGTGGGGTAAGATTCAGATTCATCCAGATAAGTAGTCGGTCAACTGTGACTGAGGTCGTATCACGCTGCAGGCCCTCGTCAGCAACTTAGACCTTCCCCTCAGTTTCTGGCCCTCTGTCGGATGTATCGCCTATTCGAACAATCAGTCGCAGTACGATTTCGGTGTCACGATCTCGGGAGAGTTCAGCTGCGCGATCAACAGCTGCGGGAAGTGGGTCCTCGGCGTCGGGCAGAACTCTACCTCAGCAGAGTGTGATGTCTGGGACGACTGGGGGAACTGGACGCAGCCGATGAAGGACGGCATCAAGGCGTTCATCATGTCGCAGATGGATTCGATGGCGCTTCCCGGGTACTTCTTCTGGACGTGGAAAGTCGGGAACTCCTCAGTTACGGGGAAGGTCGAAGCACCGTTCTGGTCCTACAAGCTTGGCCTCGACAATGGTTCGCACTCATCGCCGTACTGTGTGCGACTCTGTCTGACCGCCTTATGCAGGCTGGATACCTTCCGACCCTCGCGACGCGCTCAGTACCTGCGCATCTCTCGGCTACCCCCAGGACCGTCCATGGAACGGCACGTACAAGCCCTGGCAGACGGGCGGTGCGGGCGCTGGAACAATAGCATCGACCGCGCTCGCATCATTCTCGCAATACCCTCCGCCCTCACTCTCGAATGTCAACGGGGCAGACCCCACGCAGCTGCCTATATACACGGCTACGGGCGTAGTTCCGACTCTCTCTACGCCCTTGTTCGCGTCTGCGACCGTCACTGGGGGAGATGGCTGGGCCGATGCCGCTGACACCAGTCTCGCTGCTGTGCAGGTCGCAGGATGCGTGTACCCGGACGCGTGGGGTCCTTCGGCAGGCTCTACGGCTGTCGTGTGTAGCGGCCCGACTGCGACTATCTCCACCAGCGTGGCCGTCACCCGAGCAGCATACGGGATTACATAGCACGTCGGACAGCTTCCTTGTGCCCTATGCTTTTCTCTCTTGTACGTTGTAGTCTATCAAAGAACCCCTCCTGTTGTTTGGAAACACGTTGTGCAGTTATAAAGATGTCCTCGGTACGTGAATTGCCTCCAACCGAGAGGACCTCAGTTTACGTTGGCTGAACACGTTCGATGGTTCAGAGGGCCGCAGGACTCGCGCATACTGAAGTACGGCGCAGTGCTGCGTGCATTGTTACGTATACCCTTGCTTCACGTCGAGGAGGCAGCTAGTCGGTGTGTACCTGTGGCTATCCTGGCAGAAGGTGTCCGCCTCAGTTCACGATGCACTGTGAACGTGTGCTTTGCACGACCTGATCTCTAGTATGTTCCTTCCAAATTCTCGTCCATCGTGTATCTCTTGTCTTCACCCTTACACACTATTTTGATTCTCTGAGGAGGGCATCTCACAGAACACCACACAGCCTCTCGCGCCGCTCTCCACCGCCATCGCGGGCATGCACTACTTGGGGTTACGTATATCTTCAATCGAATCTCGGGCTCGCTCTAAGAGGCGCAGTTCTCGAGATTCGCACCAAGGTTCTGACCGACTGACCTCACGTCCGGTAGGGCATCCATGCACTGCAGAGCGACGCCGTCCTGAGGTCCTCCCGAGTATCGGCGGAAGTAGGGTCCGAAACGAGAGCGGAGGGTTTCACCTGCTGGTACTAGGTCCAAGTAAGTCAGACCAGCGGCATGGGCGTAGGAACGTGTGCCAATATTGAGGCTGGAGCCGTACGATACAGTGCAAGAGTAGCTGGAACATATAGCTCTCGAAACCCGACTCAGAGGGACACATCCAGGGCAATCAATGGATGGCCCGCCCTGCCAGCGACCCTCTGCACACCGAATACATCCTTCGCGCGGTCAGGCGTATCTGGCATGTCGCTCCAAATACGCAACCCATTCACTGCATTGGAAGAGATCAGCATATGTTGTGCATGTGTCGTCAACTGAGGGTATGCGAGCGATCACTTACTCTTCGTACAGATGACCTGGAGTGAGTCCTGCTGCCACAATTGCTTTCTGGACAGTGTATAAAGTCAGAAGTGCTTAGAAGCACGATAGACAAGGCGTTCGCTTACATGGAAGTCACGGTGGGCAATGGAGATAACATGGTAAGATTCAATGTCGTCAGACAATGATTCGAAGATGATGCTGGTTGAGATCGTAGACATGAGCCCGAGTCTGCTGGATACTGAAGCACAACTATACTTTTTAAGCTCCGGGACAAACTGGTCCTCCAGAGCGGCCAGCGTGCGGGTGGCCTGACCTGGATACATGGCAGAGTTAGATAGACCAATGTCCTGGAATTTGGGGAAGTGATATTGCATCACCTTGAGCCGTTTCTGACTCGACAGTGCGGTTCCCTACCGCTTGGATATCCAGGATAATGGACACAATGTCTATTAGTCGGTCAATGCGACCAAACTGACGGAAGGAGTTTCTTGATGTCAAGGAGTGCTTGCGACGAAGAGTACACCTGCTACTCACATCCATGTTGCCGAAAGTTGTTGAAAGAACGTTGTGCAAGGAAGATAAGACCTCATTCCATTTGCTCCCAGCGGGCAGAGATTCACATAACCGCGCGACGATGGCGCAAATCAAGGCAACTATTTCCGAGCTGTCACCACTATACCAGGACCCAAATGGGACAATGGACGGCGGATCGTCTTCGCCAACTGATTGGCAGCTGTCCTGGTCTTGGGATAGGTCTGCTCGGAGTCCGAGATGCGTAGGGCGAGACAGATACGCATAGACGAAGTGAAAAAGGGTGGGGTCGTGAGTGAGGAATTGAAGAATGAGCCTAGCCTGAGCATCCGGGCCAGAGCCTTGCCAGTCCGCCGCAAAGGATCGCATAGCCGACATGCATTCTGCAGCCAGGCGTCCGTGAGCCTCCGCCGCGTTGACATAGAAGTCGTTTCCAGCGCGGGCAACATCGCCGAGGAACTCGCGGAAGGTGGCGTGGATGATCCGAAATCGCGAATCGAGGTCGTTGTGCTCAAAGATGACGACCGAGCGCAGCTTGTTGAGGATGGGGACCGACTCGCTCGTGCGCATTCCCGTCAGCTTCTCCAGCGTCCTAGGAGATATGCCTTTATCATCCAGGACAGCGATGAGGTACCCAAGGACACGGTGCAGATCGTCCCGCATGTCCGGCAGTTGATATTCAGATGGGAACACACCCTCCAGCACGGTGCGATAGAGCGCGTCAAGCGGAGCAAGGCCGCGCGTCTGCTTTGCGCGCAGTAGAGCATCATATCGCCTTTGTATCAACCGCAGGTCAAGGTCAACAAGAATGAAGTCAACTGCCGTCCGCGCGTAGACAAATAGTCCATCCGACTTTTCGACAATCTTGGAGACTGCGTACGGATTGTCATTGGACCATGCTTGGCTCGTCTCGCTCGTAGCGAGCCTTGCCCGGATCAGCCTCTCGATGTCGCGGTCCACCGTGTCGCGAAACTCCTGGATGGAGGTGACAGAGACGTGAGGCTTCACGTCAGAGGTAGTGAAGACATCGTAAATATACTGGGGCTCCGGTCGCGACGCGAGGAAAACACGTAGCGGAGATCCTGGTCGCACGGCAGCGGACAGCAGAAGTCGAAGCAGGCTGGGAACGAGCTGCGGTCCCTCTTCTGTGCATTCGTCAAGGCCGTCGACGACGACGAATATCGGGGGATGGGGCTCGGTGATGGAACTGAGCGGCTTCCCGAGGAGATCCTCGAACTGGCGTTCGAGTTGCTGTAGTGCCCCCGTCTTCAGGTGCTGACGAGCGGCGTCAACAACATGTCGACGTAAGGCTGGTTGGGACTGGGCGAGCTGCCAGGCGACGGTGGCGAAGAATTTCGTAGGCGAGTTGAGGTCTGCCAGCCCGCGCGTAAAGAAGAACGACGCCCCGAGGAGACCCCGCTCCTTCAGGCGTTTCGCGAACTCGGATGCGACCGTTGACTTCCCCGTTCCTGCCTCTCCGACAAGGACACGAACCAGGTAACCACGGTTCCCTGCTGCCTGCGATTGTGCCTTTACCCACTGATCCAAGGACTCGAGGATTCGCTCGCGGGTGCCTTCCTGGAGACGTGCCTTCATAGCGTTCGCATCGGAGAGGTAGTGGGCGCGGTCGGCTCGCGGGATACTGTTCAAAACGCGCTCCTCCTCTGCCGATACCAGTGAGCATCACGAACCAATACGTACCTCCGCACATACCTTCGGCCTTCTGTGTTGCTATGACTGTCTGCGAAGAACATGAGACGCTTTGCCGGCAGCTGCGATGTAGAGATGAGAACTGACCTTGATCCCGCTCAAAGCTTCGGTGACTTGCGTCTCGATCATCACGCCATTCTCCATCTATCCCATTCGACCGCGCACCAGTGAGCAACAGTACATGACGTGGAGCGACTCCATACCTGGAAGGCTTGCCGAGCGGCCGCAATCCTGTCCTTCATGTCGGTGATGGCCCTCGCATCCCCGCTGCTATGCACAAACCGGCAGAGGCGGTTCCTCTTGACCAGTTTGTCTGCATCAGCACGTACTTCCTGGAGGACGCTATGGAATACGCAGCGGCAGGTCGGTATCTTCACATGATCGCGGAAGACCGTCCAGTACGTACCTTGCTAGCGTGTCCAATCGCTTGGCCAACCCTGTAGACTCAAAAGCTTCTTTCTTCGCTTTCTTTTTCTCCGCGGAATCAGCAGGGTACTCGTCCGCTGGCAGCTCGGTGTCTACGGCCTTCGCGAGCCGTTGCAGCATGTTCACCAGGAACGTTAACTCCGCATTCAGCGATTTCAGTGCTTTGCGGTTCAACTTCGCAGCCTGTCGTTCAGAGTACGCTCAGCACGTGCGCGCAACAGAACGTGGAGGCCACGGACCTGTACTTTCTTCAGAATCCCGATCAGCGCATCGAATGCTATGCCAGTTCCCGGAACCGAGAGCACATCGACGATGGTGTCCTTGTTAGCTTCGAGACCTTCCACGGCCAAGTCGAGCGCGGTATAAAGTGCCTCGCCAGGTCTCGACGCAGTTTTCGGGCGGTCAGGATGGGCCATACTGACAGTGGTGGTGGGTGGGGTGGAGGGGGAGTCGCACAAACGCAGCGATCAGCCCGTGGTGCGTGCTGCGTGGTGCATTCCAACCACGTCTAGCCGCGAGGCAGGAACTCCCCAGAACGTGTTACACCACATTAGCATTCTCTGGCAGCGAGATGGCAGCTTGTTGGCAGGGGTGAGAGAGCGCGCAGCCCGATCCGGGGCATACAAGCACCACGAAGCGCGCACTACTTCTCGTTTTGATCACGTTGCTGGACATGGCGTACCCAGTTCACGAGGACTGCAGGTGGCGCTGGGTCGGGCAGAAGTCCTCCGTGCTTTTTGTCGAAGGCAAACACCGGAACGTGCTGCGAATGAAACTATCTGCGGTATGGACTCGGTGCACGCACATCGCTCCAGACTCCACTGAATCGCGGAAGCCACCTCTCTGCCTCCGCACTCGACAGGCAGAGTGCCGTTCTGGAGATAGCGTGTGCCGGCGTACGCTCTTCTTCGGCTCCATGTTGTCCCGGGCTCCTCCACGATCGTCGCAGCTTCGTCTCCGCAATGGCAGCCACACCGACCCAGATATACGACCCTCCAGATGCATGATCACAGCCGAAGCGCTGACGTTGCGTCCAGCACAATGCGTCAATCTGTGCGGGCACACTTCATAGCGTCTGCGGCTTCTCCTTGGTTGGACGCCCGAGCCGCACGCAAGGCGGGACAGAAAAGGAGCACGACGACAGGAAGGCTGACATGGCGCAGCATCTTCCGTCACCCGTGTACGGCACGATCGAAGGAAGCTCATGGGCCACATTGCACCGTCTACACGAGCCTCAGGCATGTCGGAATCGGTGCGTCCCCGCTGCTACTTCGTACACCGCACGCTGATCGCTCTGCGAGGACCTTCGCGGCCCTGTTCTGCCTTCGTAGAACCGTGTCCCGGGGACCTGCGCGACGGTGAAGCAGTCTAAATTGAAGGTGAGTATTGTGCGTAGATGTGTATATGGAGTGGAAACACGAACTTATGTCGGAGGACCCCTGGACATTTTGCTGCGCAGACACAACCGACAGCGGCCACAAAAGCTTGGGGCGTTTCCTCGATCCTTCCCCGAGAGCCACACGAACGCTCGAAGGCGACACATAAGGTCACAGGGCGCAGGGTTGGCGCGGTGCAAGCTAGACAGTGATATCCCGGGAGGCAGTGATCGCACACGGGCCGGCCGTGCGACTTGTAATAGTCGTGTCGTGCGTTAGTTGATGCGACGGACGGCGTCTTGGGTGCAAACACTGCGAGGGCGGGATGCGAAGGAAATTGGTGCGGCTTCTATCGACGGCTTTGTGAGACATCGCCAGGGTGTGCAGCCACAGTCCGTGCTCGGGGTTACCTTCGACGGTCCGAGACGAGGTCCTGGCATCCTAACATGAGATGTCCCAAGTGTCCCGCACTTCATAGTGTCGCAGCGCGATGTGAGATGCGCGAGTACGGCGATTGATGTGTGAAGAGGGTGGTTAGATTATGGCCGCAGCATGGGGGTGCGGTCGTCATGAAAGCGTAATGGTACGTGAAAGGAAGAGGTGCGGAGGGGCCAGTGGTGCTGGGACAGGTACGTACAAGAGGTTGGGCTGGAGGACGGCTTGATCCACGGTGCGTTGTCCCGCTGACGTCCTTCCCTCGGTGCTCTCCTTCGCCCTTCGCCATTGTCCACGCCCTGTGCCTCTTCCCTCGCTCTTGCTGACTACCGTTGCCGCTACTTCCGGCGTTCGGACATTGCCCAGCCTGGCATGGCTTACATACGAAACCGTCGGCTCTGCACGCCTGTCTGCTGGGCATTCACTGAATATGTTCACGGAATGTCAGCGGGCACAGACTCGCGGCATGACCGGCCTGTGAGGTACGCTCAGTCCCTGTCCCTCACGCCGTAGCAACTTATTACTCACCGTTTTCGGGACAAATGCAGGGCTGCGATGGCTGCTTGGAGGGTCCACTCAACGTCCCGGTACGTGCCGCTGTCATGGACATGTGAGTCGAAGAAATCAACAACAGAGGCAA
Organism: Sanghuangporus lonicericola; assembly: GCA_016618145.1. Classification (NCBI taxonomy): domain Eukaryota; kingdom Fungi; phylum Basidiomycota; class Agaricomycetes; order Hymenochaetales; family Hymenochaetaceae; genus Sanghuangporus; species Sanghuangporus lonicericola. The sequence goes on along the minus strand of WJSG01025766.1, from coordinate 1,742 downwards.
GGACGGATGACGGACGGGAGGACGTATCGAGGGTAGCACGCACCCGGGAGTAAATCTATGCACTGACACCCGTCGGGAGGAGGGCGTTAGCACGGCCGTGATGAGATATGAACAGCTCGCGGCCGTGATTGCAACGTGCGCCGCATCGCAAACAGAGAGCCTAGCTAGTCGGACGAGCACGAGTGAGATATGTACGAGTAGAGAGAGCCATGCAGAGAGTGTGGTGACAGAGGGCGAGAGGGGACGACGCGTACACGAGCAAGCGCTGAGCGCTGAGCGCTGAGCCGCTGACGTCACGCGTTCGCGTTGCGCGTCGCTGTCTGTCGCTGTAGCCGCCTCTAGCCGCCTGCTGTTCGTGCTGGCACTGACACTCACCATATGTATTGCTCTCGACGTCCTCTCGATATGCAGAGGCCTTGCCTTGACAGAACTACGTCGGTAGCGAGATGAGCTGTGGTAACGGCGGGTACTTGCTAGGCGCGTGTGGGAGGAGTGCGCGAGGGACGTGTCCGGCATGCTTAAGTCGCCGTGAGCTCGCAGCTCGTAGAGTTGATGAGTAGCACGACACGCGGTGTGTGTGCAGCATTCAGTGTGGGCGGGCGTCCGCGGACGCGTTCATGGATGGGACGGGGAAGCGGACGCTCCTAAGAGGGGACGCGGACCTGATATGTCTCGCCACACATGCAGCTCGAAGGACGTGCTGGGTCCGGGACCGCCGAGCTTGGAGATGTCGTGCGGAGGCGCGGGACCCACAGCGGCAGGGTAAAACTCGTGCATGACGGTCTCGACGTCGTCCGGGTGCATGTGTACACGGCCGGTCGAGACAATGTTCGAGCAGCCAACGCGCCTCTTGGGGACGGGTCCAGCGCGAACCGTTGCATCGTCCAGCGCCTCTGACGATGTCGGGCTCTGGTTCAGCGTCGGTGAGTCGGAGAGGACCGTCGGCGCACAGGCGGAAGCGGGAGCAGGGGCCGAGCGACCGACTAAAGGGAAGACGGGAGCCGATGGGGACGCAGAAATCGCATGGTCCGACAATGACTTGCGCCTGGCTGCTGCGGGAGGCTGCTGCGCGAAATCCGTCTGCGAGCGTGACGGCGACGGGTCGAGCAGTCCGGGAGGCGCCGCTGTTCACGCCAGTCTACTACGTCCACAGCTCCCGCGGCTCATAATAGCATCCCGAAGCTCTGGAGGACGGCCAGCAAAATTGGATGCTGAGTTCGCTCAACGATATCAACTCAGTTGAAGGGAACGGAAAGTCGTACACAAGTTGGGGTGGGCATAAGTAGTCGTGGACGATCCTCAGCACTTGCAAAGTGTTCAGCGCCGCTATTGCTCCAGATGCAGTTTGTCCCGAGTTCTCCGACTCGCGCATAAGTAGGCATGCCACACTCTCAATGAATCCTACTTCTACTTTACAACAGAGTGTCTACATGCGAGAACAGAGCGCACAGCACCCTGCGAAGAGAAAATGCCACGTTAGAACCGTCACAAGCTATAGAGACACTCGGACCGCTTACATAGTGTCGGCGTAGGACCCCACGGACTTTGAAGTGCCTACGACGGCGGTACGATGATGGACGCAGTACCAGGGGTGAAGCAGAACCCGTTGTCGAGCCGGGTCCCGCAGCTCGAAAGCTGGTTGCAGCTCCCACCGCAGCCGCTGCGGTCGCAGAAGCCGACGTTGGCCGTGGCGGCGAGGCAATTGGTGCCCGGAGCATTGAGGCACGCCGAACCGCCGTTGT
>WJSG01025759.1:0-11950 GCA_016618145.1 Sanghuangporus lonicericola | reverse complement strand
GATACTGCGCCCTCGATCGCTGCGGAGAAGGTGATGGCGTTTGCATACTCCATGGGCGTCGAGCGTCCAATGAGTGCACAGGTACCCCGACGTCTCTTCATCTCCTGCCACTCTCTGCTGCTTGCTGCTGCCTGCTGCTCGACCTCCCGCCAGCCCGCGACGCCACCGGCCCGAACGCGGCGATGGCGATCAAGCTGACGACCACAAGCCGCTACGTGCTCCTGGTCGTCGTCATCATCGTCAGTCTCTCTCCCTTGGCATCCGCGCAGCCCCTCACCCGCCTCCGCAGATCGGCCTGCACTCCATCCTCAGCTTCACCCACGAAGACTACGGCCGCGCGACCTCCTTCAAGAACATCGCCTCCCAGCTCACCTGGAGCTCTGCGTCCGGCGAAGCAGTCCCCGACGAGTACTATGTCCTCGACTCAGACGCCACACACCCCGACTCCCTCCTCAGCCGACGCGCGAATGCCACCATCCTCATGCTCGCCCGCAACTCGGACGTCGATAACGCAGTACGGAGCGCGCGCAGACTGGAGGACAGGTTCAACAAGAAGTTTGGCTACCCGTGGCTGTTTCTGAACGAGGAGCCGTTTTCGGAGGAATTCAAAACGTGAGTGTCTCCCTCCGTCCGTGCCTTTCCCACTCCTCTCTCCGTCTCTTCCCTTCGCGGAGCCGTCGCGTTCTTCCCTCGTTCATAGTTCAAGAGACGCATTCCCACACCTTCGATGTTCCACACCCGCGTCCCGTCTACACGTCCGTCGTTGCGCACGCAGATCTTCTGGAGCAGTCGTCGACGCGTACGCATGTCATCCTCTCTCGATGCCTGCACATCTGCACGATCATCCTGCATTGTTGCGGGCACTGAAGCTTCGCACAGTCCCTGCCTCTATTCTGCGTGTTCCCTGCCATTCGTGTCTCTCCCACCTCCCCCTCCGTCTTACCTTCGCGGAGCTTTCGCGTTTGTCCACCGTACATGGTCCAAGAGTGCACATGCAAGCTATCGCCACGCCGTCGGGATGTCATCCAATCATCCTTCCGGCGCAGCTCGTACGCCCTGCACACAATTATCTGATCGAGGTCTTGTGTGTATGCGCGCGGGAGGCTTGTGACGCCAACGGGCATGTGTTATGCCGTCACCCTGCGGCACGCGAGTACATTCTGCTCCTCCCACTCTTCTCTCCGTCGCTCCCATCGCGGAGCCGTCGCGTTCTTCCCTCGTTCATAGTTCAAGAGAGGCTTCTTTCCACACCTTCCGCACCCGCGGTCCCGTCGACACGTCCATCGCTGCGTGCACAGCTAGCTCGGGTGCAGTGGTCGATGCGTAGCCATGCCATCCTCTGCAGATCCCTCAGTCGTCCCTGGCGCGCTGCTCACCAGCAGCTGTTGCAGGCACTGTAGCATCGCCCATTATCCGCGCTGTTCTTGGGTACGCATCACGCCCTGACTGTGATCGGGATCTGGTCAGAGCCGCACCCCGGAGACCTCGCCACGATCCCGGGCGTGAGTAGTCGTACTCATACGGTGAAGCGGCCTGCTTGGATGATGAGCAACGCGTCTTCTTCCGAACACAAGTCTGTGACGTGGGCAGCGCAAGGGTCCGGCGCAGCCAGGAGTCTGAGCGCATCCTCCCTCGGACCGCGATCGAGTTATGTGGGTATGCGCGGGAGGCCTATGAGCACGTATTCTGCCATCACCGTGCAGCACAAACGCACTGTGTGGAACTCTCCCATTCCGCCGCTCATCTCTTCGTTCGCGGAGTCTGCGCATGCGTCCGCGAGAGCACCATTTATGGGCGAACTCGACATCTTTCTTCTTGATGGGCGAAGTGGCAGTTCTGTCATGGCGCGGCAGCCGTGCAGGGCGCTGGCTGTTCTCCAGGCCCGGGCGCAGTGCTGCGCAGTGTACCATGGGGGTGACGGGTGCGGGACCCTGCGCTCTATTCTGTCGTGCCACCTGCTCACCCTGGAGGCGCTCAGACACCGCCGTAACACTCCATATGTTCTGAGCGGACGGTGGACAGGAAGATGCTCCACGCACGTCTTGTAAGAGGCGTTGTGGAGCCGAATGCGAGACTCGTGGCCTGTCCCAGCGATAAGTATGATGGACAATCACGTCTGTCGCTGGCTCGGGAGCAGTTGATGCGAAACCATGCCATTCCTCACCCTCGTCCTGGAATCTGGAATCTGCGCGATAATCCTGCAGACAATGCAGCATCGCACGGGCCAAGGCTCTTTCCCTGAGTACGAGACAGACGGTGATCCGGATCTGGTTCATGCCCTCGTGTGAGCCACCTCCGGAGTCCTCGCCCTGCTTGGGGGAGTGAGTGGTCTTACTCACCGGGCATAGGGACGATTGGCATTGCCCGCACTCGTTGAGGACTATTCCTCTGTCTCCGTCGCCGTCTCTCACATCGCATCGCGGTCCGCCCTTTCCTAGTATCATTCGTCGCGTCGCTTGCTTGAGCAGTTCGCGGCCTCTGGTACGGCGCACTCATCCTGCTCTGTGTTCCGTCCGAGGGCTCCAGACGTGACCTCCTCAGCATCGTGGAGAGCCCACATCATTTAGGGCGTGATCACGAGGCCGAGCGGTGTTCCGTGGCGAGCAGGCCGTAGAATTTGAGCGCGATCAGTCTTCTTAGTATCTCCCGTTGACGTCGCTCGACGCGCGGAAGTGCCCAGTGCGCACTATATCTCGTCCTCCCTGACCCCTCCTCGTTCCGCCCGACGCAAGCTACCGCCCGTCGATATACTGGCGGCGGGGTGATCTGTAGCGATGCCGTGCTCTATGCTCCGTAGACCTCGTTCCTGTGTCTACGCCAGTCGCGTCAACACATTGGGGAGGCAGGACCGCCATCGGATGCCATCCCGGCCTCCTTCCATATCAGGTGACTAGTGCCATAGCGTCGCTCTGCTGGAGAACATCTCGCGGAACTCGCGACGCACACGCTCCTGCTCGTTCAGTCTGCGCGGAGTATATTGCCACGCGGGGTCGAAACTCCCTTCCAAGTCTATCCTTGCATCCCCCTCCCTTTCCCATGACTGCGCAACCCACGTACCAGACATCGCTGACCCCTCCCTTCCACCAGACGCGTCAGCAATGTCATCAACGGCGAGGTCACCTTCGGGCTCGTCCCACACGAGCACTGGTACCAGCCGGACTGGATCAACGAGACGCTCGCGACCGCGGGCCGCGAGAAGATGGTCGCGGACAACATCATCTACGGCGGGAGCGTGAGCTACCGCAACATGTGCAGGTTCAACTCCGGGGTGCGTCGTTTCCCCTTTTCACGCTGAGAAGCTGACCCCCGCGCACGCAGTTCTTCTACAGACACCCGCTGCTGCAGCAGTACAAGTGGTACTGGCGCGTCGAGCCGGACGTGCACTTCCACTGCGACATCGACTTTGACCCGTTCCTGTTCATGGAGGACCACAACAAGACCTACGGTGCGTCTCCGTTTTCCCCCTTTCCTTTCCCTGCCTTCCGTCGGGTGTCACCCTATGCATTGCGTATCGTCGCACTATTCTGTCCCCATGTCCGCCTTCGATCGATGCTGACGACAAGTGCCCGATAGCATTCACGATCACGATGTACGAGTTCGGGGCGACGATCCCGACGCTGTGGGACAGCGTGAAGGAGTTCGTGAAGGAGCACCCGCAGTACGTCGCGCCGAACAACGCGGTAGGGTACATGTCCGAGGACGGCGGGAACACGTACAACAACTGCCACTGTGCGTCTCCCTTTTGGTTTTGTTTGCCGTGACGAGCTGACGGTGCCGGCACGCAGTCTGGAGCAACTTCGAGATTGCGGACATGGACTTCTGGCGCAGCGAGGCGTACACCAAGTTCTTCGAGCACCTCGACAAGAAGGGCGGGTTCTACTACGAGGTGCGTCCGTCCCGTCCCTTTCCCCATCACTGTGCTAACACGAAACCTCCACTGGCAGCGCTGGGGCGACGCGCCGGTACACAGCATCGCGGCCGCGCTCTTCCAAAACAAAGAGAAGATCCACTTCTTCGACGAGATCGGGTACGAGCACAACCCGTACACGCACTGCCCCAAGGGCGAGGGCGCGTGGGCGCGGGGCAAGTGCGGGTGCGACCCGAAGCGCAGTTTTGGTGCGTCTCCTCTCGTGTCCCCTGCCATGCCAGAGTGCTGACTCCAGGAGCAGACTACGACGGGTACTCGTGCATGCGACAGTGGGACCGCATTTGGCAATAAGCTGCCCTTGTCGGGACCTGTCAGGGCGCTGCTGCCTCCTCACACCTCCGCTACGCGTACGCCTCCGGCTTCAGCATCGAGCGGGAAAACGCGCGCACGGACGCTGTAACACCTACCACGCTCTCTCTCGCCCCACCACCCCAGGGCTCATCTGTACACCTACCCATACCCGTTACCGACGCCGCGGCCGGTCCGACTCTGCGGTCCCCAATTGACTGACATCGCCTTGTGATTCCCGGCATCACCATGATGATTATGATGTAGCAGTGCTCTCTGTTCGCGTCCAACGCTCTGGCTAGTCTGGCCACTTGTTCGTCATCTATTCATCAATATCTAATTACTCACTACCTTGCATAGACAGTCGTTGTTTCCCTTTGCTTAATTTATCCTCTTCTGCTGCTCTTCGTGTCGATCTTGATTCTTGGTCGAGCAGGTGGATAATGGCGGACAAGGTACCGAAACGTGCAGGAAGGAAGAGGTTGCGCCGTTGTATCCTCTCATATCGGAGGGGTCCTCTTTCTGTGCACGGCCTGTGTTGTAAGGAGCTGTGGACTCTATGGGTACAGCTGGACGCGCGAATGGCATCTGCTTCGCGGTAGGTATGTTCGCGCACTTCCTCAGAACTTCCTCCAACAAGCGTCAACAGCGCCTGTAAGGACTGCAGCCAAATCGGCACTCTCGGACTTCACCTGAGCCATCCTCGCGCATCTTCCCGGTATTGCACGGTGTTGGAGCGAGCGAGCAAGAGCAGAGATTTTGTTACAAAAGTCAACATAAGTGCATGTTGCTTAAATTTGTTGACTATGTCACAATCCGTAAGTTTTCGCGCGCGGTGTTGCTCTCGACCATGACTTGATCACTACACTTGCGACCACAGCCAATTCGATGGACCATCGCCCATCTACGACGCCCCCCGTCCGCGCGTTCCAGAGGCGACAGGCTGTCGCTACTTCGGAGCGGCCGCGAAAGCTGTCTTCGTCGCTCTTGACGACTCACTCTGTGGGGAGTGCCCGGGATGAAAACTCACCGGCAGTTCATCAAGAGAGCGGATGCGCGCAAGCAGGAGACCGGGAGGTTTTCCACCGTAAAGGTTGCAAACTGTCCGGTCTCCCGGTAGTTTATGACGGTGAGTTTTAACACGGCAAATGAAACATTCCAGCAGGTCTGTCTTGGGCGATGTAACCTGTGAAAACATGATGGTTTTTGATCCTGAGGGGCGGATGAGACGGCACACGGCACACAGCGGCTCAAAGAGCATCCAAGTAGCAGTAGACTGTATACATTCGATTGCGCCGCTGCGCCGAGGGACTACGATAGAGCTATATACATAGTACATATGTGCAGATAACGGTACATGTTCTTGGGCTTCTGCAGCGACACCGTTAGTCGTCGTCATGCGAGGTACCGCTCGGACCCTCGCCCCTGTCGTCCTCCCCTTGAGAGCCATTGCCACCGTCGTCGTGGTCGTCGTCGTCAATGTGGTGCAAGTTGTCGTCCTCCGGGTCGGAGTTGTCCAAGCCGTCGTCCTTCTCGTAACCCATGCGCTTGCAATATGCGCGGCGGTTCTTCAAGTACTGCTTGACGAACTCCTCAGTGACCCAGTCGTTCACGAAGCGACGGAGGTATGGCTGCCGCTTCCGAGCCTAGGACAAGATGTGCATCAGTTACGTGTGCTTACGGAAATATCGAAAATGTGATACTCACCACACGGAAGAGCTTGGCGACAACATCCCTCGGCTGCCGACGCCAAACCACACGGTGATCCAGACCAGCGTTGCCAACCAGCATCCGGATGGTACGCTGACATAAAGATGAGAGAACGATCAGAGGCCCAGGACAGCAGACGTACCTGGATGGCGCGATAGAGCTCGCCATTGTCTGCCAAACCCATCTCCTCACGGAGATTGAATCCGTCACCAGCAGATCCGGTGGGGCGTTGAATAGCGGCGGGCTCTCCACCAGGGTGGTGGTGCCCTCCGAGTTGCCTCCGAAGGGTTCGTACTTTCTCTATGACAAGCAAGGAGAAGATCGGGAAATGATTGAAGAAGGACAAGCCACCGTACGTACCTTGCAGCTCATGATTCTGCCGCTGCAACTCCTGCACGTTCCGCTGCAGAGCACGACGACTCGGCTTGTCTTTCTTCTCCTTGTGACCGCGGTTGGGAGGTGGTGTCGGAGCCATGGTAGCTATGAGATCGAACAGCGGAGTCAAGCGTAGGGTCGGACAGTGGGCAGTGGGAGATGGGAAATGGGAGATATCGAAGCAGGGGGGTTTATATGCTCAGCGGCCAGGCCAGGGTCCATGTCGCTTCGGCGACGATTGCGTCAGAGGGAGAGGGCGCGGACTTTGCACAAGCCATGGTCGTGGTCGGGAAGAAAAAACAATGTGGCGCTCGGAGGAGCGAGCTTCCTGTTTAGAGCAGATCAGCGCCAGCCGCGATCACATGACTGCCTGCTCCCGTCGCGTCCATGCGCGGGTTTCACTCGATGCACTGGCTCTGCACCACATCCTCCACCTCGCCTCGAGCTGCCCCAGCTTGTGGTCACTCTGGAATGACGTATATCTCTACGTCAACGCTATCATGGCTGTGTTCGCAGTGCTGTACCTTCTCCTCGACTCTGCTCTTTGACTTAGGCAACATCACCCTCGACTTGCTATGTCTAGCATCAATCTCTCTGCACGCTTTATGGAACAATCTGACGATGATTTGGATGACGACCATGAGCCTATCATCGACAAATCTGGTCATCTGCTTCCGTGCTCATGTGGAGGCAACGGGCGGTCAGTCGGTCGAGTGACGGAGTGGCGGCACCGAACAGGACGGTGTGGGCGATGTCATGAACTGTCCCTGACTTCGAAGCCAAGTGGTTCGAAGCGGTCACGGAGCTCGCTTTTACAAGATGCCCCAGCAGCGAAGACTCGGAGGCTGCAGGAGGACTTGACGGTGCAGTCCGGCTTACAAGGTGAGTATTGTCATTTCCTTCATCTGTCGCATTGCAACTGCGACCTGTACTATCTGAATACAACTGATATTTTTGTAGCAACATCAGAGATCTTTCCCCCAAACGACCCCGGCTCTGACACACCCGGCTTGCCCACATTTCCGAGCACATCTACTTCCTCCCCGCCCATTGCTCCTTCTCTACTGTCACGCTGGCACAGACCAGCCTCCTACGAGGCTTCGAGCGACTCAGGCACGGACTCAGAGCTCTCTTCAAGTGTTTCGGGCTCCGAGGACACAGAATGGGAATCAGAATCGGATCGGTATGGGGATGACGAATTCGACGGTCAAACTGGGATGGAGGGACTTGGGGAAGCATTTGAGCGTGAAGCGGCATCCTCGGGTGAGTCCCCACACGGATGGATGTGTAGAGCATGTCTCACTCTCTTGCAGAGGCGTCGAAGTTGTCAGATGTCGATCTGGAGATCCTGCGCGCAATGCGGATGAAAGTGCAGGATAATCTCAGTGGACGGACATTTGGACGTCTGTCAAGGGTCTTCAGGACATCTTCTCTCCCCTCCCTCTCATTATGCAAGCGTCGTCTACATGTTCTTGCGGGCTACGAGCCCGAGTACTATGATATGTGCATCAAGTCCTGTATCTCGTACGCTCCTGATTCATACCGCGACCTCACTGCCTGTCCCCTATGCAAGCACCCCCGTCATGATCAGAATGGGCATCCATATAAACGCTACCGTTACAACCCATTTACACCACGTCTCCTCGCACGCCAGGCCGACCCTGTTCAAGCTGAGCTGATGCAGTATCGTGCTCGCCATTCCCACACACCCAGACGTACCACCGATTACTTCGACTCCTCGCACTATCAGTCCAAGATCTCGCAGCATGTAGAGGTCAACGGAGAACGTCTCAAGCACAAACACTTCTCCGATCACCGTGACATCGCGCTGGCCCTATCGACGGACGGCTTTGCCCCGTTCAAGCGGCGGAAGGTGACCTGCTGGCCGGTCATCCTGTTCAACCTCAACCTACCTCCCGACATCCGCTACCACCTCGAGAACATTATCTGCCTAGCGGAGATCCCCGGTCCTACGAAGCCCAAAGACTGGTGCTCGTTCATATGGCCCGCTTTGGTTGAGCTGACGAAGCTCGCCCACGGTGTGCAGGCTTTTGACGGGCTATCGCAGGCCCTGTTTGCTCTTCATGCATATCTGCTCTATGCTTTCGGGGATATGCCCGCTGTCGCTCTGATGATGCGCATGCTTGGGCACAACGCCATACAGCCCTGCCGTACATGCCTCATCACGGGTGTCCGGATCCCTGACAAACCTAAAGTCACTACGCACTACGTACCCCTCAACCGCAGCCAGCACCCGGACTCTCCCCTCCCCGCCGTCTATGATCCATCCAACCTGCCTCTACGCGATCACATCTCATTTATGGAAGAGGCCCAGAAGGTCCAGTCCACGCGTCAGACCGCTGCTCGAGAACGGCTCCAGAAGAAGAGCGGCATCAAAGGTCTTGCTGCGCTCAGCACGCTATCCTCGATCTCCTTCCCTGACTCATTCCCACATGACCCTATGCACTTGTTCTTCGAGAACGTCATCCCGTCCCTTGTCTCCATGTGGACTGGGAAGTACAAGGACTGGAGTCCTAACGACGACTTCGTTCTCGCTCCCACAGTCTTCGAAGCCATTGCTGAGGCAGGCCACGCGTCCGGGAAGACAATTCCCTCCTCATTTGGAGCTCCGGTTCCGAATATCAGCACCCAGCGCAACTATATGACAGCGGAGACATGGAATTTCTGGTCTACCTTCGTCGCTCCTGTCCTGCTCCGGCGCCGCTTCAAGCGCGACATCTACTACAAGCATTTCATCGCACTCGTCAAGCTCATCAAGATTTGTCTTCAGTACGAGTACACAGACGAAGATATCAACCAGATTGAGCAAGGTTTCATCGAGTGGGTCAAGGAGTTTGAGCGGTATGTCACTCTACTACAAGTCTACACCCGGACTCAGTCCTCGGACTCGCTGCCACGCTCACCTTACTGGTCATGTCTGCAGGCTCTACTACCGCTATAAGCCCTCCCGTCTGGCGTGTTGCACCCTCAACATTCACGCGCTCCTCCATGTTGCCCACGACATTCGTCGAGCAGGCCCGGTATGGGTGTATTGGGCGTTCGCTATGGAGCGCTATTGCGGTCGACTCGGACCCGCTGTCAAGAGTCGCAGATGGCCGTGGCCCAGTCTCGATGAGTTCATTGAGACTGACGCACTTCTATCACAAGTCAAGTACACCTACCATCTCGACCAGAGCGATGACCTCGACATTGAGCCGCAACGGACTTCCTGCCGTCTCACAGAGCTTATCGACCCAGCTTGTAAGTGTGCTTTGCATATCAGGCTTGCTCGGCGTTCGAGTCCATGGGCAGTGGCTGATTATTTGTTGCGCACAGATCCCGACTTAATTCTCACCAACCCGTTCGAGGTGCGACGGCTCACGAAGGGACAAGAGAACTCGATTGCGAAGTGCTTAAGTGCACTCTACGGTCAGGCGATCAGGACTTCAAGAGCTGTCATCCCAGAAGCCGTCGAGCACTGTGGACGACTGCGTATTGCTGGCGGTGGGGACACGATCCAAGCATGCGACATGGTGAAGCGGTCAAAGGATAGCCGCGACGCGACCTTTGTCCGGGTGAGTTCTATCACCTTGCATCACTGCTTCCGAGCATCGCTGACGTACTTCCCAGTATCAAGTTGCCGTAGACAAGAAGGCACGCAATCATCGCGCTACCCCCGAGTTCGAAGTCAAAGACTTTTGGGGACAACTGCGCAACATCTTCATCCTGAGGCTCAACCACGATGCCGCGCAGAGCTTGGGCCTTGATCCCGAGCCGGGATGTGTGCTCTTTCTTGCTGAGATTACTCAGTGCCGTGTGGAAGCGTACGACGACATGGGGAACAAGTACTACAAGGATATGGGCGCGACAGAGGTCGTCGATTTGAAGGCCGTCCAGTGCGTCGTTGGGCGCATCTTCGAGCCAGCACGCAAGCAGTGGGCGATCATCGACCGCAGCGGTCCGCTGGCACAGGCGTCGTTCAGCCTTGCTTCGGAGGCACCTACATAATTACAGCCTCGCACTTGTATTAGACACCCTTGCATCGAGCTCATTCATCCGCAGTTCACACCCTTGCAACCTGTCCCGTTATGCTAAGTCCTCGGCGGCAGGAAAGCAACCTCTCCAGGTTGGATCCGCCGTGCGATTTTTCATACCCCGGTTCATCCATCACCCCTTTCCATCCCTGGACCCGATGAACAGGCTGGTTCACACGGGCTCCGTGCGACTTGTCCCCGCCGCGGTCTTCACAGTGTCAGCGTAAGAATGACGGCTATGAGGTCCAGCAACTCGAGCCGACCGCAACTCGTCCGTATGATGTTGTGACCCGAGCCTCCGCAAACATGACGACGATCGAGTACGGGCATGTTCTGGCAGCTGCTACATCGGACTCAGTCGTAGAAACTGATTTTATATCATTATCGTCTAGCTCACAACGTGCTGTGGCAGAAGTTGGACCGACTGGAATGGGCGTGGGATATGCCGTATCGCACGCTCAACGTCCATATGCGAAAGAACATGCATACTCGTGAGTGCGGTACCTCTTTATATGCTTCAACTGCCCTGCCTCATGTCATGAACAGTTGATATAGTAACGCATCGGTACTTTGACTGCACCGACGACAAGAAAAATTATGGGTGGTTCTGATTTCCCGCCAATGATCAACACATTCAAAATACCATCCTTGCGATGTATGAGTTCTAACAACGTCTTCGTATGCCAATCGGCGACGCAAGCCCGATGAGGTGTGTGTTGTCCACCTTGTTATAATTATTACGCTCATTAACCCAGTTTTACGACGAAGCAAAATCGTTTAAGTATCGACTTGTTCCATTCCCCGCCATGAAGGCAATTTGGTTGGTTCGGCAGCCAGCTCACTTCGTCTCAGAATTTGATCCGCAGACGCAAGTGCAACAGTTGCAGTACCCCTTCAAGGATCTACCGGCCATCTCTCTCCATGTTCCACGTCACTTCGTCATCTGCGACACGGGTGAAAAGCTAATGAGCTTCTACGGGGGTACTCGTCCGACGGCTGACAAATTTAAGCTCGATTTCCCTTCCACCTTCACCCCAATCGATCGCTTCGTTTTGTCAGCTGTCTGGGACCTCTACGAAGCGTGGATGTGTGCCCGGCCTGATGCTGAGTGGAAGAGCATTGTAGGCCAGCTCACTACCGGTGATTCTGATGGCGGTGGTCACGACGGTCCCGGTGGCCCTTCAAGCCATGGCGGGAATGAAGGCGGCGGCAGCCAGGGTCTCCTCAACGAGAACGACGGCCCGCAGGGAGCGCCCGGTGGTGCAGATGCTGGAGATCACCCCTTCGTTCGGCCAACGTCATCGCTGGCACCGGAGGACTCTGCCTCTTTCCGCGATGTGGCTGGAGGTGAGGACGAAAGTAGCGAGGCGCCTGCAGACGAGGACGAGGGCGTCTGGAAGGCAATGCAGGAGGACGCGTCGCCCTCTTCGCGCGCACAGAAGGCGCCATCTCCCTCGCCTTCGGGGTAATATTGGGACGACTCGACCTCTGAGCGTTACGCCTGCATTGCCTAGACCACCTGCGAGGATCGAATGAGGTATGTACATATATCGTTGTCTTGTCAGCCATCAGCGCAGGGGGTTTAGCGTTTGCTCATCGAACATCGTCAGATGAG
>WJSG01025738.1:0-20492 GCA_016618145.1 Sanghuangporus lonicericola | reverse complement strand
GGCAAACCGGACATCGGTGCCATCGTGGGCGGCGCAGTAGGAGGCGTCGTCGTCCTCGCAATTGCGCTGGGAGCCGGGTTCTTCTTCTGGCGCAGAAGACGGCAGCAGCGCGCCGGAGCCGCGTATCACCGCAAGGAGGATATTCTCGAGCATCCCCAGCCGTACGAGTATGGACTCGCCTCCCAGCGGGAGTACAGCCCGAACCGATACGTCGATGCGGACACAAGACGGGTCGAAGCTGGAACTACCGACCACCCGACTCATCCATCTCTCTCGGACGCACAGTACGCGTCCCCATATCCCATTGTCGGCAGCTCCAAAGCTCGAGAGCGGGCGCGCGAGATGGAACAACGTNAGCTCGAGAGCGGGCGCGCGAGATGGAACAACGTTATCCAATGTCGCCGTCCGGAAGTGCAGAGCCGGGCCCGACCACGCCAAGGACACCGAGCAGTGAAGTGATGTCGTCGGGGACGGAGTCGAGCAGTGCAACTGGAGGGTCGGGGGTGAATACGGTCTCGACGACCGACCTGCTCGGACTGAGGGCGGAGGTGGAGAATCTGCGGAGGGTGATGCAGGGCATCCGGGAGGAGAGGCTAGATCCGCCGCCTCAATACGGGAACTAGTACTACAGTCGTGCGCCCTGGCCTCCTATACTGGCCATATACCGGGTCTAGAGCCACGTGCAGGTAGTCGTACTGATGGTACTGCTGCTCGTACCTTCGTTCACTGAGTACTCATGAAGACTCTCAGGCGCAATGCTACCGATTTTAGCCATGTGCGGACAGGGCCCAACTACAGATCTCATCCAGTACAGTGACGGCTCAATCACAAGTGAACGCGCTGGGCAGCGACCGGTGACTACTGGCAGCACTGCTGTCCTGTCACCGTAGCCGCAAACCCGCGTGTGTGGAGTGACGAACAAGACTCGTTGTACACGTACACAAATGTACCTTCGGCCGGTGAGTTATCAGGTTTTCCCGTGATAGATGGGTGAGCGTACCAAGACGTCTGCTGCCCCTCCGGTCGTCCAACGACTCGCATCCCTAGCGTGCCGCCTTGCGAATGGTTCTTTGTCCTCTCCGATGCTTTGCTCCGTGGTTCAGTACAAACTACGTGTGGTCGTACTTAGTCGTGGCATCAAGCGGCGGGCAGGCTGTCCTGTGGCGGTGCCTTTGCAACTTGACATCTGCCACACATCTTCTCCTTGTTCTTCCTTGTTGCATGGCTCGTGTTCGTCAGTTCCTCTTGACGTTTCACAGTGCGTGGACCATCGACGCTACGGTCATCTGAGTTGACACCTTCTGAGCTCTTCTGACGGGGATGCAGCGCTCCTGGCGACCTGCAGCCAGTGCTCGGCAGTTCAGTAAGGTTTGTCGGTGGGTCCGGGCTCCTCATGTGCTCGGAGCTTGGTTTTCGTTCTCCATAACTTGTCTCGCCGTCTCCGTCAGACTTGCCTGCTTCGTCCTCTGTCTTTCCTCCTCTCGTCGCCTGCAATGCTCTGCTATCTCCTTTGGCTCACTGTTCTTGTGTTGCTCGCCGATTGCCAGCGATCGTTCTTCCCTTCCAGCATACCTCTAGCCGTCCGCTCGCCCTACCTCAACGTATGGTACAACAGCGCTGCTGGTACGCAGCCTCTACCCAATTCCTGTCCTCTTTTTTGGAGAGGGGTGCGTTTCTACGAATCGCTTTACTTTCACATGTCCTTGATCGCATGAAATGTAGTCCGTCATTGGTTGGACAGGCAGAATCAGAGTGGATGGGGTCACATACTCGTGGATGGGCAATGACACCATCTGGCACAGCACCGCGGATGTCTTGGACATACAAATAACCCCGACGCGAACGATCTTCTTCATGCAGGCCGGTCCGATGAACGTCACTGTCACCTACCTGTCCCCCATCGAGGTAGTGTATTCAGCCGTTGCTGTGTTTCGTGATCATTTTATAGACCACCTCCTCAGCCATCCGACTGGGTCAACCAGTCTACTCCATTTTCCTACGTCTCCGTCGAAGCCCGATCTCTTGACGGCGCTGCGCATGCAATTCAAATGTACTCCGATATCACCTCCGGTCAGTGCACGTGGTATCCTCTTAGCAACTAATGTACCATTGTCATCTGACGTCCCACAGAGTTGGTTTCGGGGTATAGGCCCACCAATGGCCAGGCCGGCAATCCAGTGAGCTGGAGCAATACTCTTACCGCTCGAAGCCTCTATCACGAAACCCAACCAGAGCTTATACAGCGGTACACGGAGAGTACCCAACAGGCGCAGGATGGAAGAGCCTACTATGCAATGGCATTGGTAAGCCGACGCCCTGGTCATTTCAAGAAGCTCACATTGACGTATGCTCTACGAAGAGGCCCGGCCTTACATGGGAAATCGACACAGACGTCAATTGCAGGCTGCAATTCATGAACTCTGGCAACTTGACGAATATGCAACAAGGCACGTCCGGTCCCATGGGGCAGTGAGTATGCTCAACAGAAGGAATCTCGCCTACGACTCATGTATCAGGGAACGTAAAGGCCCTGGTACGTGTTTGCCATAGCAGTGGACCTCGGGAGCATCCAGTCTACGTCCTCTCCGGTGACCTGGGCCATTGGCTATGTTCGGGATCCTGTCGTACAGCATAAGACATCTTCTGGTGTGACCGAGGATCGCCGACCGTACTGGACAATCCGGTACCCAGACATCAGTGCACTGGTGAGATTGACACACGCAATTCATGCGTCCCTCGCTGACTATATGATAATCATCAGATCGACGCGTTCGTGAACGACTATTCTACCGCATACGCCAGGGCGGTTGAACTGGACGAGAGGGTCATGGGCGACGCTGCAAAGATTTCGTCGCAGTACATCGACCTC
The DNA here is from genome assembly GCA_016618145.1 of Sanghuangporus lonicericola. Lineage (NCBI taxonomy): Eukaryota > Fungi > Basidiomycota > Agaricomycetes > Hymenochaetales > Hymenochaetaceae > Sanghuangporus > Sanghuangporus lonicericola. The sequence goes on along the minus strand of WJSG01025738.1, from coordinate 17,623 downwards.
GTCTCGCTGGTCGCTCGCCAAGTCATGGGTGCACCAGATATCACAGTCCTTGGAGGCTCCGGCAATGGCTTGGAAGCAATGGACGTCAAGGCCTTCAGTAAAGATCTCGCCTACACTCAGTATGTGAACGTCGGAACAAGTGTATGACGTGTGAAGTTATGACAGCTTCTTCTTCAGGCAAATCAATACGGTACAGCGTATGTTCGCCGCATTTCCCGCATACCTGTACTTCAACACGTCCCTCGGGGGAGCACTGCTGGCGCCTCTATTGGAATCTCAAGATAACCTGTCCGGGCAGGCGTACGCTCCGCAGAACCTAGGCGTGTGATGTCCCCTTATCCTTCCTCGGGGTTGTTTCTGACAGCATGTGAACAACAGGTCTCTTCTATCCTAACGCCACCAGTCCAAGCGGGGATCACCAGCAAGGTATTGAACGTGAGCAGCGTCTCAGCTCGTAAGTGCCTGGTACTGATGTGATACAGAGTCCGGCAATATGTTGATCATGATGTATGCGCATGCACGGGTATCCGGTGATGGCTCATTGCTCAATCGGCATGTACGTTCCCTGTCTGATGCTAGTGCCCTATCGGAGTTCTCAGGTTTCGCAGTATGACACCGCGAAGCGCTGGGCGGATTATCTAGTCAAGAGCACGCTTACGCCAGTGAATCAGTGCGTATTATACTTATCCTAGCAACCTTCTTGTACTCACCATTACATCGCAGAGTTTCAGCGGAAGGTTTGCAGAATCCCAACATGACGAATCTCGCTATCAAAGGCATCATCGGCGTGAAGTCCATGGCAGAAATCAGTCGTGCTATGCAACGCGACTCTGACACTCTGCAGTATGATGTCAGTTAAATTTTCCAATTTCCCCTTCTTCATATGTCAATTGCTGAAGATGCATCGCAGAATCAGGCAAAGGCTCTCGCAGAGCGCTGGCTTTCCCTTGCGCAATCCAGCGATGGGCAGCGTCTGCTGGGTCAATATGGCAACGAATCGTCATCGGCTATGTTGTACAATATATATGCGGATTTGCTGCTTGGTACAGAGCTCATAGGTCAAGACGTAAATCTTTTATATACTTGCAGAACACGCTGGTATCCCATCATAATGACATTTTCTCCAGGTTCTCGCCAAGCAGACTCAGTATTACAATGCCCTACTCGAAACACGTATGTACGCCACCTGTGAATCGTTCAATTAGTATTCTCACATCGCTGTAGAGGCATCTCCGTATGGACTCTATATTGACAAAGCACTGGGAAACGAAGCAAGTGTTGGTGCGCCTTATCCATAATCACACTTGCTGCATGCACTTATCCACACCCTCGTCAGCATGGACATTCTTCACGGCTGCCTCAGTCACAGACAATGGGGTACGCGATCAGTTGATACAACACGCATGGGACAGGGCGTCCTCCAACAAGTCTACCGCATTACTTGATTGGCCACTGGCAAACCAATTTCCCAACTACTACAATGTCATGACCGGGGATAAATCAAATGAAGGCGGGGGTGCAGGGTATGCTGTAGTTTCCTCAATCTGTCTTCTATCTCAACTAACGGCGTCATGCCTCGCAGCCCTGCCCTCGGCGGCATATTCTCTCATTTGGCCTTGACGTGAGTTGGCTTAGGTGTTCATGTCCTGGTTCCGAACACCAGTGACGCTGATTTGGGCTCTCAGCATCCCGAACACGACTATCATTGTAGTCCAGGATGCGCCGTCAAGAACTCCTGGCTCTTCTGGAGGTGGCTCCGGAAGCAGCGGAAACTCCAACGTTGGTGGAGTTGTTGGCGGTGCATTGGGAGGCATCCTACTCCTCGTCATTCTGACAGGATCTGGGGTCTTCTTCTGGTGCAGGAGACGACAGCGGCACTCCGGCAACTATCGCTACAAGGATAATGCCCTGGAGCCCCCCCAGCCGTACCACTACAGAGTGGCGTACCGGCGGGACGACGCCTCAAATCCATTTGCGGACGCGGATGGTACTAGTACGACAAAGGCGGAAATTGGGTCCACCCAGCCCGATGTCGCCACGGATTCTCTCCCCGTGGACGCTCCGTATGTCGGCCGTTCTAAGGCTCGCAAGAACGCGCGCGAGATGGAACAGCAATCCCGCCCCTCTCCAGCATCGTCTGGGTCCGCAGATCCAGTCACGCTACCGACCCGCGAGGTGGCGTCATCTGAGACGGGGTCAAGCAGTGGGACGCTGGGAGTTGATTCGCTTTTGACGACAGATGTCTTGGGTCTGAGGGCGGAGGTGGAGAACCTGAGGAGAGTGGTGCAGGGCATCCGGGAGGAAAGGCAGGATCCTCCGCCTCGGTACGGGGAGTAACCACTTGATTGTTGAGTTGCTTCAAGGGAGATGCCACTGCTCCACATACGGGCATCCCTTTTCTTGGTATCTATACCGGCCTCTTGACTGGCTGACCGCCCGCATACATACCCACCTGTAGTATCAATATTGCAGCAATGATTTACTTGCGGATGGCAACTTCCTTGCGCAGCTGCCGCGGGCCACGGTGTAAGAGTAAGCAGTGTGGTTCGGCTCCGCCGCCCAACATCCATACATTCCTGTGGTGACATTCGGACCATCACATCCATCACAGAGCAAACCCGTCTGACACCACACCTTCTCCGGAGAATTATCAGTGCGGCATGCTCCGCAACATGAGTAAGTACAGTAAGTAACCGCAGTCCGCGGGTCTCTGGTCGCGGTGGCGGTGCGCGACTCGGAAACGCCCACGTTCAGGTTCGCGGGCGACTCGGACTTGCCCTCGACCACTATAGCTACTTCCTCGCACCTGAGATCGTCCGTCCACCCCGTGTATGCGACAGATATGAGGGTAAGCCGTGTCTATCTCCTCCCAGGGTTTTGAACGCGGATCGAGGCTCCCCAATCAGCAGCTGAAGAAGCCTCGTTATTGCAGCCATTAAGATGATGGCACCCAGGATTCGGCTAGAAGCAACTCGTACTTGGACCTGCTGGAGACGATCAAGATATAACCGCTACATATGAGTTTCTTCCCTTCGGCACGGGTGTGTGTACGTACATCCGGAGGTATGTGCCATTCATTTGACTGGTTGCGTCCATCATAGAGTCCAATACTACCGCGTTTTGGCATGATGCATGAGGTTGATTCATCCCAGTGACGACGGATTGGCTCTGTTGATTCGCTTGACGACTCGCAATAACAAGGCTCGCCCAAGACTGGAAAGTCAAATTCCCCTTCCACCGATTTCCATCCTATCTCCTCTGGCCAGCGGCCACTCTTGATGCTCTTCGCGACTCGATTGCTGGCGATGTGGGTCACAGGGCTCCTGTTATGCGTTTCTCTTCTCACCCGGGCCCGTTGTGAGCAGAATTTTTTCCCCGCCAGCATACCACTGTCGATCCGCTCTCCGTACCATTCCGTTTGGTATACGAGCACGAATACCTCGGCTTCATTGTCGGACTCCTCACCACGGTTCTGGGGACAACAGGTGTGTCTCGCGCTTATGTTCCATTGAAACCTGTTCGGACTGGAGTTATAGTCGGTCATGGGATGGACAGGGAAGATCCGGGTGGATGGAGCTGCCTTTCAGTGGATGGGTGAAAATGGCGCTGCGGACGGCATCGCGACGGTCACAGACATCCAGATCACCCCCACCCGAACCATCTTCACGATGCAGGCGGGACCCATGAATCTTACCGTGACGTTCCTTTCCCCCGTAGAGGTGCGATCCTGCCTGTCCTCACGCCAGCTCGAGTCGACTGACACTGCCGCCCAAAAGCCTTCCGATTGGGTCAAACAGTCGTTATCTTTCTCATACCTCTCTTTGCAAGCTCATGCCACGGATGGCGCGTCGCATTCCGTTCAAGTGTACTCGGACGTCACAGGAGGTGTGCAGATCATCGCTACCTGCGTCCGTTTCATTGACCAGTTGCTAGAATGGTTGTCTGGGAACAGGGCCATGCCTATGCAAGGAAGTTCACAAACGACGAGTGGTACCATATACCACGAATTCGCCCTACAGAAACCTCAACCAAATGTGGAGATTGACCACCAAGCTCTGGATGTGACCGGATACTACGCAATGTCGCTGGTGAGCTCGTTCCTACTATTGGACAGCACGTTCTCAGTCTCACCGTCAGTCTGAAGCAACAAGGGCTTTCATGGCAAATTACTGGAGCCAACGACGCCCGCGCACAATTCGCTACGCAGGGTTCATTGACGCGTTCTGTGAGCACGGCCTCGGGTACTGTACCATTTCGAATTGTTCGACCAGTCACGCATAACAGGCCCCCGAATTGGTCGGAATTTGGGCGCCTGTCACGCGTCACTCGGAGGCTGGTCGAAACCACCCGGCCGGCGCTAACATATGCCGGGGGCGGCGCGCTGTCGCGCGCCCTATTTGTGGCTAATTTTGGTCGAATTTTCGCCCAATGTCACGGTCACCGGCCGGTTGGTCGAATATAAACGACGAAATCGGCCTGTCACAGGTCACAGGGCTGGTCGAACAATTCGAAATGGTACAGTATACCCGTGTTCTCGCCGTGGGTCGCTCACTCAGCACGAATCATTGCATCGACACTGACCAGACATCATATGCAGAAATTGCAGCGACCTCGCATTCGTGCTCGCTGTAGATCTTGGACAAGTACAGTCCACCACGTCCCCTGTTACATGGGCAGTCGGTCTCGTGCGAGATCCTACCGTGGTGTATACCACAGTCTCGGACGTGGTACAGAAGCGACGACCATACTACGTCACGCAGTACGCAGAGATCAGCTCAGCGGTACGACGACCTGGGTGGCGTTGACTATCACGGTGTGCGCTTGCTGACGAGCCACTTGCTAGATCGAAGCGTTCATGGAAGATACGTCTTCAGCCAGTAACAGAGCACTCGCCCTGGACAAGAAGATCATGGACGACGCGGCCAATGTCTCCCCTCATTATGTCGACCTGGTCTCTTTGAGCGTCCGGCAAACCATGGGCGGTCTTGACATCACGGTGCCTGATGACAAGAACACGTCGGACGTGAAGATCTTCATGAAAGACTTTGTTCTTGGTATCGGGCAGCAGTAAGCAAGTGTCAACCGCCCTCCATTTCGTGACGCTGACCCAGTCTATGAGTCAGACGTGTCAGTCCTGTAGAGAAGATGTTCGCCGCGTGGCCCGCCTACCTCTACCTCAACTCCACTCTATGTGGAGCTATGCTCGCTCCGCTCCTCGAGTCTCAGGATACTTCGCCAGGACCTCAATTCGCTGCTTCTGATCTAGGTACCTTCCATCATTATTGATTTAAAGTCGGCGCAGTAATGAGACGGACTTCTCTAAGGCCCGGGCTACCCGAACGCGACCGGACCTACACTCAATCCGTCGACGGGTGTCGAACGTGAGTCTTACTTTGACTGGACCGGCAGCACGCTCACGTCGGAGGTTGCGCAGACTCTGGGAACATGCTCATCCTCATGCAAACCCATGCACGAATATCCGGCGATGGGACCTTACTTGCCAGACATGTGCGTATCCTACAGTGTCTCGAGATCGAACACAACTCTAATCTGACTAACAGTACGCCCTTGCACGACGCTGGGCTGATTACTTGGTCGGGAACGCACTGACCCCACAGAATCCGAGTCAGTGGGTTACTCTCGTAAATGTTTGCCTCATGTTGCTGATAGACATTGACAGGGAAACCGCGAATGCTGAGACCACTGCGAACATGACCAACCTCGCCTTGAAGGGCATCATCGGCGTGAGAGCTATGTCGGAGATCAGTCGCGCAGTCGGAAACGAGATGGATGCTCAACAATATGATGTATGTTCCCCGGGATCCTGCTCACGATGCGCACTGACCCACCTAGTAGAACCATGCGAGCGCTTTGATCCAGTCCTGGCTATCACTCGCACAGTCAAGGGATGGCAGACATCTACTCGGAACATACGATGACCAACAATCTTGGTCGCTTCTCTACAGCCTGTACGCCGATCGTCTACTCGGGACAGATATTGTATCCAGCTCGGTATTAGATGACCAAACCCAATTCTACGGGGCAATCCTCTCGTCCGGTGAGGCCAATATATAACTAGCAGGTCAAGTGCTCATTGTTTACAGCGGGTACTCCGATCGGTCTGCCTATCGCCGACAGCGAGTCGCAGGTCTCAGGGTTGAGCAGTACCGGTAACAGTGCCCGCCTAGCTCAGTGAGGGATACGACTTGACACGTTGCTCGCTACGCTTTAGCATGGACTATGCTGACCGCCGCCACCGTTACCAACACCTCCATCCGCGACCAGCTTATCGAGAAAGTCTGGTCGGGAGTCTCGAACAATGCCACGTGGGGCGCCTTCACGGACCAGTACAACGATGTCACTGGCAAGATCTTGAACGGAAGTGCTGGGTGAGTAACTCCTTTCGCCTGTCTTCTGCTAGCCTGAGGTTAATGTTTTCGCCATTGATAGAACCGCGGTCGGATCCATGTTCGCGCCTCTTGCATTGCTGTAAGTCTATACGCCTCCTCCAGCATCGCTCTACGTTAACGCATGACTTCAAGGCTTCCCAACCAAACTATCTCCACTCAGGCGACCGCACCGTCTGTATCGAGTGGTAGCAGAGCGCAGGCAGCTTCAAATCGGACTGGTCTCATCGCGGGCTGTACGATAGCTGGCCTCGTGGTGACTGCCCTAGTGGTGTTCCTCCTCTGGCGCTGGACCCCCAGGAAGTATCGCACGTCGGGCGACAAAGTCCATATGACCGAGAACACTCACCACCTTTCCGTCATACCATATGGCTACGATTCGACAACCCAGGATGGGAGTAGCAATTCTCCCGCCGACAGTGGCCTGTCGCCTGGATCTCCGAGTCCCCCTCCTTCCGGAGTCACATCTAAAGCGGCGCGGGAGCTTGCTCGCAGCGGGCAACGCGGAGGATCCACGTCCAGCGCGACGTCTCCGACGGGCGGCTCACCAGCGGGCTCTGAGCAGGGCACCATTGCCTCGATGGCCACTGGCATGGTGGAGGTGCAGGGATTGAGGGCAGAATTGGAGGGTGTGAGAAGTTTGTTGAGGAACCGGGAGGCGCACTTGGACGCTCCGCCGGACTATGCAAGTCATGTATGATAGGTCAGTCGACAAGCCTCGAATTGACTGTACTATACCTCCGCCGTTCCTTCGGCCCATAAGGCTCTTCTTGTTGAGGATAAGTACGTATACGTAGGTCGACGTGGGCGGGCGAGTGGGCGGCTATGCACAACAGGCCAGCCGAAGGCTGTCCGCAACCGTGTCTTTTGCATATTCACCTCAACTGCGGCGAATGCATTGCTTAGCGCATAGCCCCGCCGAGATCGGAGCTGTGATGGGACACGTTGAGGTCAAGGAGACCTCGACGAGGACCTCCTACTTACGGGGCCACCTTCATGTCAACTTGTGCTGCGAGAAGGACATACGGCGAAGAGGGTGAGTTCTAGAAAAGTCAGTTCGAGTTACTTTGCTAACGAGTGGCTGGACTGCAATAGATGGGCAAGCTGGCTACAACACTGCGGCCGTCAAATGCCCGTACACGGAGAAGGAACGGGCAGAGGCTTGGGAACTCTGTGCCACTACCGTCAAAAACCACAGCGACGAAATGTTGAAGCGATGGGAGGATGAGATCAACATGCTTCTGACTTTCGTACGTGCCGTCCGTACCGTCAGCGCAAAGGCGCATCCATAATTTGAGATTGACTCCCATCTAGGCAGGTCTCTTCTCTGCTGCACTGACGGCCTTTAACGTGCAATCGTACCTGCTCCTCCAGCCTGACAGCGGGGATGCAACAGTCCAAGCGCTGGCTCACATATCCGCGCAGCTATCCAGCTTCTCGGTGAACCAAGCGTTCATAAACTCCTCCGCCCCAGTATTCACACCCGCAAATGACTCCCCGTTCTCTGCGCCACTCTATGCGATATGGATCAACGCGCTCTGGTTCCCTGCTCTCATATGTGCGCTCTCGGCGTCCTCAATCGCGGTGACAGTCAAGCAGTGGCTCTACCAGTACAAGCAGGGCCTGTCTGGGACGTCGCGGGAGCTCTCCCGACTGCGCCAGTATCGCTACGAAAATCTCCTCGGTTGGCGCGTGCCCGAGATCATCGCTGTGCTTCCAATCCTTCTGCAGATCGCCCTGTCGCTTTTCCTCGGGGGTCTCCTCATCCTGCTATGGAGCCTCCACCCACTGGTCGCTGTCATCGCCTCGGTTCTCGTCGGAATGTTAGGCGTGTTCCACTTCGTGACCACAATCCTGCCAACCTTCCGCCCGGACTGTTCGTACCAGTCTCCGCAGGCGTTGGGTATCTTCCTTGTGCTGGAGCCACTGCGCCGCGCGCTCATCAGAGCGTCGAAGACGGCTTCTCCATACTTCGCCACCTCCTTCCTTGCTCATGTGGACCACTCGCTCAACTGCGTGCGACATAAACTGAGCACACTCCTCCCGAAGCGAGGCACGCACCGAAGCAGCTGGCACGCTCGCGAGAAGGCCGCGGCCGACTCCCATCGTGCACAACTCGACCGTGGGCTCGTCATGACGGCGTACGACGTGACGCTCATCGATACCGTCCTACACACCTCCCTCGGCCCCTGCATGTGGGACATGCAGCCCGGGTGCATCCGGAAGTGCTACGACGACGTCTTCGGCAAGCGTCTGCAGCGACTGCCTTGGCCGAACAAGGAGGACTGGAGTCCGGCGGCGCCCCTCGTCCTCAACTTCTCATTGCTTGCTGCGCGAGATGAGCATAAGGTGGCTCATCCGGAGGTCCTTCACGAGACGGTGCTCGATATGCCTACCCCGGAAGTGCCGGCGGACTCTGAGGTCGGCGGGCTCTTCTTGCAGACGATGGCGCGCCTGGTCTTGCATCGGGATGGCGCTTTATCGATACGCGCTTTCGACAAGCTCGTTTGGTATGTCTATATGACGGGTATCAAGGATGGTGCTGCGCTGCGACCAGGCATGATACATGACGGTGAGCGCGAGCGTTTCAAGTAGTAGTGACTGCTTGGACTCACCCGCTCCCCAGCTATCGCAGCGTTCCCGAGGACTATTAAGACCTTCCGGAATATAATCGACCACGAGAACTCCCACTTGAACATCCCGTACCTTTCTGTGGCCGAGTGCATCCTCCGATACCTCACGCACCACACCGCCATCAGTCCCGAGGATGCACTCGCGGGAGAGAAGAACATTCAGGTTATGGTCGCCGCCGTCCTCGTCTTCGTGCGATTCCCCGGGTGGACTGGTAAACGCACAAGGTTGCAGTACGTGCTCTGGGAACTCCATGACTCGGGCATCATTCTGTTGATGGTGAAGCTGCGTGAGGATGCGCAGGGGCACGATCTCGTCACCCCGAAACTGGTGGGGGCTCTCCGGAGATTGCTCACGTTGGTGGATGAGGAGCTGCTATCTGATTCGTGGCTTGGCGAGTTTTGGAGAGACAAGTTTGACGTCGTTGACGGGGCTCTCGTCCGCCTGGAAGCGCTCTTCGACAAGGACGCCGCGGAGGTGATGGACAGTGTGGGCGACTCGGATGGTGCGGTGATCACTAAAGCGCTCTGACAGTGAGCTGACTTCCTGCTTCAGACTCTGATGGTGTCAGTGTCCACGCAGTGCAAGAATTGAAGCCGCACTGGCAGTACCCAACTGTACCGTCTTTACCCAACATAAGCGTCGCTGCGCCCGATTCGGTGATAGGTGAGCCGCTGGAAACGAAGAGAGATGTGTTGTCTAATCTGACGAACTAGCGCAGCTTACCCCATCTCGAGACTAAGCATACCTGAGTACTCGGAAACAGTCCCGTCTCCCCTGGTCGCCATCCCCGGAGACGTAACATGTCCCCCCTGCAGCTTTGTGGAAAGCGGATCCTTGACGGCAGTACCCGGACGAATAGTTGCTTTCCCTTTGTCCCATTGCACGGCCCCACGACAGATAAGAACGGAACCAGCCGTCCTGCAGGATAGGCGCGAGTGTGCGTGGTCTCGGATCCTTCTCTTGATTCAAGTCCTGACAGAATGTAACAGGGTATCGGCGGCAGAACACTGCTAGTGATGTACAATAGGCGACGTCGCACGCATTTGTAAGCCGCTGGACAGGGGCACGGCGCCTTCGAACTGCCTCCAGCTGTCTCTTCCTATTCGTCTCTTTCATGGCCAATCTCATTCGCTCAGCGAAGTCCGGTAGCGATTGGACAGAAAACGACCTCGCAGCGTACAACATCCAGATACAGTACCAGGATGCCCCCACCTTCTTCGGAGTCGACCACTTGCCGCCGCCCGCAATTGACCAGGAGGTGTTGACGACGGCAGATGCGGACGATATGGTTGGTGATAGCAACGCCGAGCTCATCAATCTCCTTGACCTTGCGATGGTCCCTGCACCCGAGCCAGGCGAAGAGTCCGCAGTCGACGACTTCGCCGTTGCGCTATTCTCGCGCCTGGGCTACACGAAACGTCACAGAGTTACTCGCACGCGCAAGGACATTCCCTTCCTCATTTGTGGAGAATGGAGGTACGCGAAGACAGACGTCTGTCTCATCGATCGCCAACAGAACGACATCATTCTCCTCGTCCAGGAGGATAAAAGTCTCGGAGGGAACCTGAGCTCTGCTGAATGTCAGCTGGTCGCCGAGGCCATCGCGGCTTTCGCCCAGAATAATAAGTGGCGACAGCTATGCGGCATGCCAATCATCGAATCGAAGGTACGCGATCTCCGAGTCGTCATCTCTCATGTTATGTTGTTGACCGGCTAGATAGGTCATGCCAGGCATCACTCTCATCGGTACCACCCCTATCTTCTACAAGATTCCTGTCTCTGTCGAGCTCGTGCGTCACGTAGCTCGAGGCACCTACCCGTCGCAATCGACCATCGTGTCCGGGCATGTTCCGGCGGTCCCCAGACCCTTCCGGCGTTATAGTGAAGGCATGAAACCAGTTGACACCAGGGAGGCGATCCTTCGCTGCTACGAGGCGTTCAAAGCAGTTGTGGGCATTTAGATGCACCCGTTCTACACCCTTTCTCGCCTCCAGCCGCCCACATAGCATACTGGATCAACCAGCGTGCACTACGCGTACGCGTACTACGCGCGCGGAGTCACGGCGGTCGAGCGAGTCCGTAGGCCTGTATATCATCCAATAAAAACTTGTGGCATTTAACTGGACCCACTATGCCTCTCGTCCGACCCACAACTCGCACCAAACGGCCGACTGTGTGCCTGTCCCCCCGCTTATTCTGCGCTCGCGGAACGCTCATGGACGCTTGTCGAAGCACCAAATATCAGCCCTGCGGCTCTGTGGAAAGCGGACTCTAATTGACTATAGTACCCGGACGGATAGTTGCTTTCCGTTTGTCCCACACAACTGGCCCACGGCAGAAAGAAAGGGAATCGGCCGTCCTCAGGCTGCCAGGATACTTAGGCGCGAGTGTGCGTGGTCTCCGATCCTTTTCTTGAATCCAAGTCCTGTCAGAAATACAGGGTATCGGCAGCAAACCGCGACTAGTGATGTACAATAGTTCGACGCTATGATATGCTCCCATTAGCATACGTTCTCGCAACGTCCATCGGGCACGCAGAACTCACGCCGGCCTTACTTCCCTCTGTGCTTCTTGAACGTCTCCTGCACGCCCTTCCCCGCCTGGATGTCCTCCATACATCTGGCATCAATCTCTCGTCCCTTCGCTGCCAGTGTGATCACTTCCTCCGCCTTAGAGACAGGAACGCAGACGACGCCGTCCTCGTCCGCTATAACCCAGTCTCCTGGTTCCACTCGGACTGTGGGGAACTCTTCCTCGGATACATCCAGAGAGCGGATGGTTACCGGGACGTTGACCTCCGACGGGCGAGTGAATGGAGACTGTCCAAGGGTAGAGTGCCCTCGAGCGAAGACGGGGAAAGACGCATCCCGGTGCTCCGCGAGATCTCTGCAGCGTCCTGAGATGACGACACCGAGAGCACCGCGAGACTTGGCCCCTGCAGTCATTAGCCCTCCCCAAACGGCGTTCTTCACCTCTGCAAATAGTGCATAGCGCATGTCAGCTTAGTCTTGCCAAGTCGATTTAGACATAACCATACTATCAGGTGCGTTTATTACGATCACGGAACCCGTCGGAGCGGTGTCCACGAAGTGGGAGGACAGTTTCGGTGCGTCCTTGTTCGAACCCAACACCATCTGCACAGTGTAGGCCGGTCCGCAGATACGCGCATTCGTACCCAACGGCGAGAGCTGGTGAATGTCGGGGATGTATCCTCCGCTCGACGAACCGAGCTTGATCATCGCGTCGGAAATCTCGCAGGTCGAGAACCCTGCTAGTTTGGCCTGAATGTCGCTTGTGGTAGACGTCATGGCACGGGAGTTCAAGCGCAGTAGATGTGTATTCAGCTGGGGTCTAGCGGCTTTCAGGCGGACACAAGCAACATGAAGATGGAGGACGCGCAACTGAGACATGGAGGTTGATTACTTACAGTAACGACGGTTGGGGTTTATCTGATTAGATAGGCCTCACAAAGGCGCTTATTCCGAATAACAACGTCAGCCCCCTTACCCATACAGTAATCACTACTATGTAGTCCGAGCCAAGTCCGAGCCACCGCTAGCACTCCTTCCCCTCCTCATCTGTTTCTCAGTTCCTTGTCTACGGAATCCACCCTCCTTGGCTTGTCTAAAAAGATAGGCTGTACCGACGTACGCCATCCGCAAGGCGGTCTCAATAATGATAGGACTTCCGGACGCGACCTCGACCTCCGACTCGGAGCCGTTATGGACGCGCACCTCCCGCAGCTCCCGCAAAGCCCTACGGAAGATGAACAAGGCTGTCATGCGTTCGCACCACTTCCGCATACCGAAGTACGACATGCCTCTACGGTTGCGACCAGTATGTCCAAGCAGACTATTGCACATTCTCCCTGGTCCTTACCGTAGCTCGGCTAGTGGTTCTTGCTCTTCACTTGCTTGATCCTCCTATCTTTAGCCTTCCTTGGATTCACCAACTTTGCACACTCGTTGCCCATCAATGACAAGCTGCTCCACTTCTTCTGCATGGGGTCCGCCACCGCGGTGTTCTACTTCATATTCGATGTCGAAGAGTAAGTCGGACGACGTACCGCTCACAACGTGTTCCTCAAGCTCCTGTTGCCCCCTTCGCTCATAGGGATGCACGGAGAATATGGTTCTGGCGCAGCGCTCCTCTCATCTTCACTGGCGTGGTCTGCTTCTTCTTTGGTGGCATTATGAGCGAGTTCGTGCAGTCAATGCTGCCGGTGCGTCCACCCCTAATTCCTTCGCTTTCCCGCGGGACTGACCTTATCACAGTATAAGGAGTTCCAAGCGGGAGACGTAGCGGCGAACCTGCTGGGGTCGACCCTCGGACTGTACGTTGCCTACCACCTCGAGCGGTACTACAGACATAGACGCGAGGTACGGCATCGTCTGCGCAGCCCCAAACACAGGCTCACAGATATTTCACAGATATCCCGTCTATACCGCCCGCTCGACACCGATTCTATACCATCTGACGACGAAGAAGACGACGACGAGCCGGGGGGCACACAGCTCCTGCCCCTCCATCATTCCCCGAGCGCGCCACGGACGCCAAACAGTGCGAAGTCTCCTCGGTCTGCCCGACAAGGGCCGCACAAAGCAGCAACGCGCCTCTCCGACGTCTGGGACGAACGAGAGGAGCTGTTTGATATCGGCGAGGAGAGCGAAGACGACGAGCCTCGCACTGCGGGCGGGTTGCCTCCACCCCCTCCGCCGAAGATTGTTGTTACTGGAGAGTAATTTATGGTAGTGTATGCGGATGTAATGTGTATCGGTACTCGTGGTGTCGGACTATAGCTGTCTTCGCTGAGCTTCTAGCTGGACCTGCACGCAGACCACCCCAAGCGACAATGTCATTCGAGGCCCAAGCGTGTCATGTAGATAATAAGTGCGTGCATCTTCTAGTCCTATTTCGATTATTGACGCGAGTTGCAGAGTCCTTTTTGCGGTGGGTGGACCGATAGGTGTCTTCAACTAATGATCACCCACATTCAAGAGATTCTCCGCCATTTCGGGTTCCCAGACAGGTGCTCAGAGAGTTGGTCGAGATGCTGAAGCACGAGGCGGTAGGTCCACAACCGTCCGCGTAGATTGCGTTGAATGCATGCGGTGTCTTCCGTGCAGTCAATCTCTTCTGCGGCGATCGTATAGGGTGACGAGCAATGTTGTTAGTGTGCAGAAAGAGTGATGGAATTGGAATCGTGTAGCTATGTACGAGTACTACATACCCGGCTCACCGGGCGCGCGGTACTCGGCGTCATGGGAGCGCGTCTCGACATGACCGCGACTCTCCTCCATGCCGACATGTCTGGCCGCATCTTCTGGCCTACTTCGCTCTTCCGCACAACATCATAGCTCGCATGTTCTCGCTATTTCACAGTGCGCACAACGATGCCGCGCACCTAGCTCGGGTGCCATACGGCGTGCCTCGACCGCAACTTCGAGCAAGCATGAAGAGCAGCGAGCGCATGTTCTTACCGTGCTGCACAAGGCGACCTCGCTCCTTCCGCGTATACTCCCGAACTCGAAGCCGGGCTTGCAGGGAGTATCATTAAGGGATTCGCTGGGGTTCTGGGAGGAGGTGCTCGGAAAGGTGTACGAAGACTTGACGCCTTCGGCGGAGAAGCGGGAAAAGGACCGCGTGAGGGTTGCAGGTGCGTGTCTCGCATTTGGCTTCCGAATTTCATCGTAATGGTGTGGTACGTGTGTGTTGACTGTGCGCGGGCTGTACAGTCTATGGAACGGACTGGATGTCCGGCGCGAACGAGCTTGTGACCGCGCTCCTGGAAGATCCATTCGTGTCAAACGAGCAGAAGCAGACGCTTCGCTCTCGTTGGAAATCCCAGCCGGAGGGTAGCCGGAGTGTCAGGATACAGTGCGTTCATGCCTAGCAGTTATTTCGTTTCGCTGACGCCGTAAAGGTACGGCACCTCACCATCCGCGGATGGAGACGTTGTGCATGTCCAGTCCTCATGGTTGCAGAACTTCGGCCTCCCGATAGAGGTCACCGAGTTCAAGTCTCCCTCCATCGGTGTTCTCCCTGACCCAGAGATAGCAAAAGCCCTGTTCACGGCGGACGTCCCAATCGTCCTCTGCAATCCCATATCCACTCCGGTCGCTACAGCCGCCACATATCCCGGCCTTCCTCTATCACGAGAACACACAATACTGGCTGTTCTCTCGCCTTCACCGGCCCATCCTGCCACTGCTGCTCATAACTCTCAGGTCGAGGGCCTCGCCTCGCAAGGGAACGTACGCGTCGTCTTCGTGGACCCTGCAAGAGCGCTGCACGGGTTAGGGATGCTCGACGGCGGCGTGGCTTCACCTATATCCGTGCAGCGGTACCAGGACGATGTCTCGGGGTCGAACATCTCGAGCATCACTCACACCGTAAAGGAGCTGCTTCCGCAGGGCTCTTCCAACGTACCGCTCGCCGCACGAGTCGTTGCAGTACACGCCCAGACAGGCCGCGCACTAATCAAAGACGCGCTTGCAACATCCCGCGCCGTCCTGCGTAAGGCCGAACTCGAAGCGGATGCGGTGCTTACGGCCACCAGTGCTCTGCGTAGTCAGATGGAAGAGGCGAAGGCGAAGGTTCATCTCGAGGTTTTCGGTGTCGAGGGCAAAGACGGAGATGAGATCGCGAAGGCCGTTGCGCAGGCAAAGAAGAGCGTGCAGCCGACCATGGATTCGTTACAGTGGTACAAGCTGTTCTGGCGCGTCGACGACGTTCGCGAAGTCATCATAGCTGCTGTCGATCGTGCCTGGTGTCGGGACCTCGAGCGCAAGGTCAGTCCTTTACGAGATGTCGTCTCCGCTACGATAACAGTTGACAGGCTTGTACATAGCTCGTGTTCCACGCAGGACGGCTAGCAGCTCTGCAGACCTCCTTCACGGAAGCAGCCAACTCGCTCTGCCGCTCATTCCCGCCGGCTTCGACCTACCACTCCCCCGTGCTTCACAACAGCCTTGCGCGCATCGCGTCAGCGCCCTCGTACCCCATCACAGCAACTGTGCTCACTGGGCCCCTGCACGCTCGCCAGAGCCAGCTTCGCTTCCCCACTGAGCGCCTGCACGCGTCCGCGCAGCGTGCTGTCGTGGGCATGAGCGGGAGTGTGCTTGGTGGCTTCGGAGTCGCCTGGGCAGGGTGGGCAACCGAGCTGCAGCTGTTCGGCGGCCTCATTGACATCGGCATGAGCCCGGAGACCGCGCTAGGCGTCGGGATGCTGGGTGCAGCCGTGGGCGTGCGGTGGGCTGTCGGCCGCTGGGAGAAGGCGAAGAGGCGGTGGTGGAAGAACTGGGATCGGATTGGGGAGGGTCTTGAGAGGGACCTCAAGGTGAGTATCTGTTCCCCAAGGATGATTCCTTCTGACGTCCCGTCACTGACGTCGAATTCTGTCTGCAGGCTACGTTGACACAGACGATGCATGGGCATGTCCTCGTTGTGTCAGAGGCTGCGTGCTCTGGGCTGGACGGGTTGGTTGGCAAGAGGAGAGCAGAGGTAGAGGAACTTCAAGATGAGGTACAGACTTTGGAGACGGAGCTGAGTCGACGTCAGGTGGAAGTGACTCCTTGAATACATCAGCGACTGTTATAGCCCTGTTGAGAGTGTCACGAATGATTGAACTCCCCGTGTCCTGCAATCGAACCATCATACGCTGCTGCACGACGGTTCGCTGGCCAAAAGCAAAAGAATTCCAACTTGGAACAAAGATTACACTGAGCGGGAGTCGAACCCACGCCGCTTGCTTGGAAGGCAAGCATGATACCGTTTCACCATCAGTGTCTGGGCTCAACGCTCATAATGCCTGTCAAGTCCAATTCATACTCGATGGCCTGGTCCTGGTCCTAGTCCTGGACAAGCATGAACTCAATCTAACACAGCGTACTTCTGCAAGTGTTCTGGTACGGAGTCCTCCAAACCCTTAGCCTTTAGCCACTTCTTCGAGAAAAGCCGACTCTGGTACCGATATGCACCATCGCAAAGGATGGTGGCAATGGTTTTACCTGTTGATACATTGGCATTGCCGATGTTAGCGACAGGGTCGGCATTCCCTAGGGCACGAGCACGTACCAGGTCCAAGTTTCTGAGCAAGTTCCACAGCAGCTACGACGTTCAGGGCTGAACTCGCGCCCAAATAGAGACCCTCGGTGTCCAGAAGTTCGTAGAGCATGGCGATGGTCTTCTGATCTGGTATGTGCAGCGCTCCGTCAAGCTGCTTCACGAACGTGCCGAGGTTGTTGGTGATACGGCCCTGCCCGATACCTGCAGAACAAGCAGGTCTCAGTGTCAGCTGTGCAAGCGGGATGCATGCTTGAATACCGCACCTTCTGTGATAGACCCTCCACTGCGCTCCTTCAGCTTGCCACCGCTGGAAACATAACTTGCGAGGACACTGCCCGGGGGGTCCGCCAGCCACACCTGCGTCTTGCCGTCGCTCTTCTCCTTCAGAGCGCGCCCGACGCCCGCGAGCGTGCCCCCCGTGCCCGTCGCGCAGATGAACGCGTCCACCTTGCCCTGCGTCTGCTCCCAGATCTCCGGGCCCGTGGAGCGGTAGTGCGCCTCCGCGTTCGCCGTGT
>WJSG01025737.1:0-20484 GCA_016618145.1 Sanghuangporus lonicericola | reverse complement strand
GGCAAACCGGACATCGGTGCCATCGTGGGCGGCGCAGTAGGAGGCGTCGTCGTCCTCGCAATTGCGCTGGGAGCCGGGTTCTTCTTCTGGCGCAGAATACGGCAGCAGCGCGCCGGAGCCGCGTATCACTACAAGGAGGACATTCTCGAGCATCCGCAGCCGTACGAGTACGGACTCGCCTCCAGCCCGAACCGATACGTCGATGCGGATACAAGACGAATCGAAGCTGGAACTACCGACCAGCCGACTCATCCATCTCTCTCGGACGCACAGTACGCGTCCGCCTATCCCATTGTTGGCAGTTCTAAGGCTCGAGAGCGTGCGCGCGAGATGGAACAACGCTATCCAATGTCGCCGTCCGGAAGTGCAGAGCCGGGCCCGACCACGCCAAGGACACCGAGCAGTGAAGTGATGTCGTCGGGGACGGAGTCGAGCAGTGCAACTGGAGGGTCGGGGGTGAACACGGTCTCGACGACCGACCTGCTCGGACTGAGGGCGGAGGTGGAGAACCTGCGGAGGGTGATGCAGGGCATTCGGGAGGAAAGGCTCGATCCGCCGCCTCAATACGGAAACTGATACTTAGTATACAGACTTTGCTGCAGACGTGTTCCCAGCTTGTTATTCACACTATTGCTGATTCCACCATTCGTGATCATTCCTCCGTGACTAGCCAGCCACAAGCAAGCTGTCCTGTGGCGGTGCATCACGTCCTCTAGCGCCGCGACTCGTTGTCCTCCAAATACCGATACCGAATCGTCTTCCTCGGAAGCTAAGTACCATCGCCGACACTGAATCGGCCCCTACAAGCGATTGTGTGCGCTCAAATAGACAGCGATGACAGCGCGATGACAGTGGTACGCATGGCACGATCCCACGAAAGAGCCACCATTAATCGGTTTTCAACTTCTCATCAAGGTCGAGTCATGCTTGGGCCATGTTCGCCATCCGACGCTTTACACTGCAGTGCCACGACTCTTTCCCCTGAGGGCTTCCTATCGGTTGTGACGTTGCGGTCGTCTCTGTGGACATCATTCCGATGAGGACGCCCCGGGCAGCGCTTCGAATCTGTCTACATAACTTCCATTCCCGACGCCCTGCCAGTGCTTGGCAGTTCCGTGTGGCAAGTCGATTGAATTCAGTCAACCTCTGTTTTCTGTTCTGAGCTGCTCGTAAGGAGGGTCAGAGGGTTTGAGTTTGTTGTGCGTCTCCCTGAGCCTACTTTCCCCAGACCTCGTTTCCACTCCTTCGTCCTCTCCCGCGACGCGTCCTTGCCCGTCTCATGACTCCAACACTCTGCTCCCTCCTTTATCTTGTCCTTATTCTGTTGTCCGCCAGCGCCGGTGACGCCCAGCGATCGTTCTTTCCCTCAAGCATACCTCTAGCAGTTCGCTCGCCCTACTTCAGCGTATGGTACAACAGCTCTGCTGGTTCGCAGCCTCTATCCAGTTCCTGGCCTCTTTTCTGGAGAGGGGTGCGTTCTCACTTTCTTCGTCCTCAAATGTCCTGATCACATGGAGTGTAGCTTGTAATCGGCTGGGCGGGCCGAATCAGAGTGGATGGGGTCACGTACTCGTGGATGGGCAACGACAGAATCTGGAACAACACCGCGGATGTCGTGGACATACAAGTAACCCCAACGCGAACGATGTTCTTCATGCAGGCTGGTCCGATGAACATCACTGTCACCTACCTGTCCCCGATCGAGGTAACGTACTTTATTCGACGTTGCTGTGTATTGCAAGTCTTCATTACCGCCTCCTCAGCCATCTGACTGGGTCAACCAGTCTACGCCGTTCTCCTATGTCTCCGTCGAAGCTCAATCTCTTGACGGCGCTCCGCACACTACTCAAATGTACTCTGATATCACCTCTGGTTAGTAATCTCCTCTCAGCGACTCATGAACTACTGTCCTCTGACGTCCCAACAGAGTTGGTTTCATGGTATAATAGGCCTACCGGTGCCCAGGCTGGCGGTCCAGTGAGCTGGCAGAATACTCTTACCTCTCAAAGCCTCTATCATGAGACCCAACCAGACCCTATACAGCTGTACACGGAGGGTTTGCAACAGGCGCAGGACGGAAAAGGCTACTACGCGATGGCGTTGGTAAGCAGCCACCCTCGTAATCTCACGCCTGCATTGACTTGTGCTTTTTGAAGAGACCGGGCCTGACATGGGAGATAGACACAGATGTCAATTGCAGGAATCAGTTCATGAATTCCGGCAACTTGACGAACAGGCAACAAGGCACGTCCGGTCCCATGGGAAAGTGAGTACGCTTAACAGAAGGAATCTCGCCTGAGACTCATGCGGAGGGAAGGCCCTGGTACGTGTTCGCTATAGCCGTGGACCTCGGGAGCATCCAGTCCACATCCTCTCCGGTGACCTGGGCAATCGGCTATGTTCGGGATCCTGTCGTACAGTACAAGACCTCTTCCGGCGCGACCGAGGATCGCCGACCGTACTGGACAACTCGGTACTCAGACATCGGTGCACTGGTGAGATTGATACACGTAACTCGCACGTCTCTCCCTGACCATAGAACAATCATAAGATCGACGCATTCGTGACCGACTACTCTGCGGCGCATGCCAGGGCCGTTGAAATTGACGAGAAAATCATGGTCGACGCCGCGAAGATCTCACCACAGTACATCGACCTCGTCTCGCTGGTCGCTCGCCAAGTCATGGGTGCGCTAGATATCACAGTCCTCGGAGGCTCCGACAATGCCGGGGACCCAGCGGACGTCAAGGTTTTCATGAAGGACATCAATTATAGTCAGTGCGTACACTTCCCCAATAAGCGAGGGCACGTGTTCTGACAGCTTCTACCTCAGGCGAGTAAACCCGGTAGAGCGTATGTTCGCTGCATTTCCCGCATATCTGTATTTCAACGCGTCTCTTGGGGGAGCATTGCTGGCGCCTCTTTTGGAATCTCAAGATGTCCTATCCGGGCAACCGTACGCCGCACAGGACATAGGCGAGTGATGAGCCCTTGACCTTCCTCAGTATTGTCGTGACTAACAGCATGCGCACAACAGGCATCGGCTATCCTAACGCCACAGGCCCAAGCGGGGATCACCCGCAAGGTATTGAACGTGCGTAGCGTCTGAGCTCGTAGTGGCTTGGTACTGATTGCTCTGCGCGCAGAGTCCGGTAACATGTTGATCATGATGTATGCACATGCGCGGGTTTCCGGCGACGGCTCATTGCTCAGTCGGCATGTGCGTGCTCTGTCTATCGACCTCGCCCTATACGAGTCGTCCTCATATGGACTCTCCAGTACTAGCAAACGGTCAAAGACAGGGGGCTCGCTTCGAGAATCGAACCGGCGCTTAGCCTTTGCATAAGCGCCAGCGCCACTGGTGACCAACCACACTCGGTGAGGTCCCATATCTCACTTGTTTCTGGGCCTTGCACCTTCAAACTTCCCACAGATGTAACTGCATCTGTCTATCTACATATGACAGAATTGGAAGCCTCTGAAGTCCCATATGATTGAGATATTCGCGTAAAAGAGCAGGACCTGTCCAAATATGGTGTGTCCGGTACAATTTGTCCTTGTTTGTCCCGGGAAGTGTCATGGCGCCGCCCCTAGTCAATGTAGCTCGCTTCGCTCGCAATGACACCGCGAAACGGTGGGCAGATTATCTAGTCAACAACGCGCTCACACCGGTGAATCAGTGCGTAGTATCTGTACGTAGCCATAATTGCGCTACTCACCAGTACCTCGCAGACGTTCAGCGGACGGTCTGACGAGCCCCAATATGACCAACCTCGCTATCAAAGGCATCATCGGCGTGAAGTCCATGGCAGAGATCAGTCGTGCTATGCAACGCGACTCTGACGCTTCGCAATACGACGTCAGTCAGACACACTCTCTCCAAAGTGATTGCAATGATTGCTGAACACGCATTCACAGAGTCAGGCGAAGGATCTCACAGATCGCTGGCTTTCCCTTGCACAGTCCAACGACCAGCAGCGTCTACTCGGTCAATATGGCAACGAGTCGTCGTCGGCCATGCTACAATGTCTACGCGGACTTTCTGCTTGGTACAAATTTGATTTCCCAAGACGTGAGTCCCCTATGTAGTCAGTGATCACGCCGGTGTCTCACCATGATGGCGTCCTCCGACCCTAGGTTCTCGCCGAGCAGACTCGATACTACAAAATCTTGCTCCAAGCACGTACGTAAGCCGCCCTCCGAATCATTCAAACAGTTGTCTCACGTCGATTTAGAGGCATCTCCACTGGGACTTTACATCGACAATGCACTGGGGAACACAGCGAGCACTGGTGCGCCTAATCTGCGACCTTACTTACGGCTTGCAGTTACCGACACCCTTTTGCCTCAGCATGGACGTTATTCACGGCTGCCACCGTCACAGACGACGGGGTCCGTGATCAGTTGATACAGTACGCCTGGGACAGAGCTTCCTTCAACGAGACAGACGCAACATCAGTTGACGGGCCGAACGAATTCCCCGACGCCTACGATGCTGCTACTGGGGAGACCGTGAATCATGGCGGGGGTGCTGGGTATGCTTCTGTCTCCTCAATCCGACGTGCTCTGCCGTTACTGACGGCGTCACGCCCCTCAGCGCCGCCCTCGGCGCCATATTTTCTCATTTGGCCTTGACGTGAGTCAGTTCAGGCTTCAGGCTTGCACGTCGTGCTTCCGGCAGTGACGACGACCTTGGCCCTCAGCGTCCCGAACAGGACTATCGTTGTAGTCCAGGACTCTCCGCCGTCAGGAACTCCTGGATCTTCTGGGGGCGGCTCCGGAAGCAACGAAGACTCCAACGTTGGCGAAATTGTCGGCGGTGCAGTGGGAGGCACTGTATTCCTCGTCATCGCGACAGGTGCCGGGGTATTCTTCTGGCGCAAAAGACGACAGCAGCGCTCCGGCAACTATCACTACGACGAGGATGCCCTGGAGCACCCCCTGCCGTACCCCTACAGAGTTGCGAATCGGCAGGACTACGACTCAAGCCCGCATACGGATACGGATAGTGCAGCGGTTCAGGCGGGGATTGGGTCCACCCGACCCGATGTCGCCACGGACTCTTCCCCCATGGACGCCGCTCCGTATGTCGGCCGTTCTAAGGCTCGCAAATACGCGCGCGAGATGCAACAGCAATCCCGTCCTTCTCAAACGTCCTTTGCCAGTGGATCCGCAGATTCATCTACGCTGCCGACCCGCGAGGTCGTGTCGTCTGAGACGGAGTCGAGCAGCGGGACGCCGGGAGCAAGTTCGCTCTCGGCGACAGACGTGTTGGGTCTGAGGGCGGAGGTGGAGAACTTGAGGAGAGTTGTGCAGGGCATCCGGGAGGAAAGGCAGGATCCTCCGCCTCAGTACGGGGAGTAACCACTTGATTGTGGAGGTCATTGGGAGATGCCTTTGCTTCACAGACAGGCATCCTATCTTGTGGTATTCATGCTCGCCTCTTGTACTGCTGACCGCTCGCATACCCACCTGACCGTAGATTCATATACGGATGGCAACCTCTCTTGCGCAGCTGCCGCGGGCCTGGCACGGTGTAAAAGTACTCAAGCAGTGTGGTTCGGCTCCGCCGCCCAACATCCATACATTCCTGTGGTGACATTCCGGACCATCACAGAACAAACCCGTCTAACACCACATCTTCTCCGGAGTATCATCAGCGGCATGCTCCGACATGATAGCCTATGTAAGTAACCGCGGTCCGCGGGTCTCTGCCAGTCGCGGTGGCGGTGCACGACTCGGAAACGCCCGCGTTCAGGTTCAGGTGCAGCTCGGACTTGCCCTCGACCACGATACTTAGCTAGTCGCACCTGAGATCGCCCGCCCACGCGTCCACCCTATGTATGCGACAGATATGAGGGTAAGTCGTGTCTATCTCCTCCCAGCGGTTGCGAACGCGGATCGAGTCTCCCCAATCAGCAACTAAAGAACCCTCGTCATTGCAGCCGTTGAATGATGGCACCCAGGATTCGGCTGGAAGCGACTCGTACTTGGACCTGCTGGAGACGATCAAATTATAACCTGCTGTATATGAGTTTTTTTTCTGCGGCACGGAAGTGTGTACGTACATCCGGAGGTATGTACCATTCATTTGACTGGTCGCGTCTATCGTAGTGTCCAATACTACCGCGTTTCGGCATGATGCATGAGGTTGATTCATCCGAGTGACGACGGATTGGCCCTGTTGATTCTCTCGAGGACTCGCAATAACAAGGCTCGCCCAAGACTGGAGAGTCAAATTCCCCTTCCACGGAGTTCCATCCTGTCTCCTCTGGCCGGCGGCCACTCTTGATGCTCTTCGCGACTCGATTGCTGGCGATGCGGGTCACAGGGCTCCTGTTATGCGTTTCTCTTCTCACCCGGGCTCGTTGCGAGCGGACTTTCTTCCCTGCCAGCATACCACTCTCGATCCGCTCTCCGTACCATTCCGTTTGGTATACGAGCACGAATACCTCGGCTTCATTGTCAGACTCCTCGCCGCGGTTCTGGGGACAACAGGTGCGTCTCGCGCCTTTTCTTATGAAAACCCTGTTCGGACTGGAGCCATAGTCGGTCATGGGATGGACAGGGAAGATTCGGGTGGATGGAGCTACCTTCCAGTGGATGGGCCAAGACGGCCATGCGGACGGTACCGCGACGGTCACAGACATCCAGATCACCCCCACCCGAACCATCTTCACAATGCAAGCGGGACCCATGAATCTTACCGTGACTTTCCTTTCCCCCGTAGAGGTGCGATCCTGCCTGTTCTCACACCATCTCAAGTCGACTGACACAGCTCTAAAGCCTTCCGATTGGGTCAAACAGTCGTTACCTTTCTCATACCTCTCTTTGGAAGCGCATGCCACGGATGGCGCCTCGCATTCCGTTCAAGTGTACTCGGACGTAACAGGAGGTGTGCAGATCATCGCTACCTGGTTTGTCCGATTCATTGACCAGTCGCTAGAATGGTTATCTGGGAACAGGGCCATGCCTATGCAAGGAAGTTCCCAGACGACGAGTGGTACCATATACCACGAATTCGCCCTACAGAGCCCTCAGCCAAATGTGGAGATCGACCACCAAGCTCTGGATGTGACCGGATACTACGCAATGTCGCTGGTGAGCTCGATTTGACTATTGGACAGGACACTCTCAGTCTCACCGTCAGTCTGAAGCAACAAGGGCTTTCATGGCAAATTACTGGAGCCAACGACGCCCGCGCACAATTCGCTACGCAGGGTGCATTGACCAGTTCTGCGAGCGCGGCCTCGGGCATCCCCGTATTCTCGCCGTGGGTCGTTCACTCAGCACGAACCGTTGCGTCGACACTGACCAGACATCATATGCAGAAATTGCAGCGACCTCGCCTTCGCGCTCGCTGTAGATCTTGGACAAGTACAGTCCACCACATCCCCTGTCACATGGGCAGTCGGTCTCGTGCGAGATCCTACCGTGGTGTATACCACAGTCTCGGACGTGGTACAGAAGCGACGACCGTACTACGTTACGCAGTACGCAGATATCAGCTCAGCGGTACGACGACTGCTCGGCGGCGTTGACTATCGCGGTGTGCGCTTGCTAATCAGCCACTTGCTAGATCGAAGCGTTCATGGAAGATACGTCTTTAGCCACTACCAGAGCACTCGCGCTGGACAAGAAGATCATAGACGACGCTGCCAATGTCTCCCCTCATTACGTCGACCTGGTCTCTTTGAGCGTCCGACAAACTATGGGCGGTCTGGACATCACGGTGCCCGACGACAAGAATACGTCGGACGTGAAGATCTTCATGAAGGACTTTGTCCTTGGTATCGGGCAACAGTAAGCACGAATCAACCGCCTTCCATCTCGTGACGCTGACCCAGTGGATGAATCAGGCGTGTCAGTCCTGTAGAGAATATGTTCGCCGCGTGGCCCGCCTACCTCTACCTCAACTCCGCTCTATGTGGCGCTATGCTCGCTCCGCTCCTCGAGTCTCAGGATACTTCGCCAGGACCACAATTCGCTGCTTCTGATCTAGGTACGTCCCATCAATATTGGTTCGTAGTCGGCGATATAGTGAGACGGACTTATCTAAGGCCCGGGCTACCCGAACGCGACCGGACCTACACTCAATCCGTCGACGGGTGTAGAACGTGAGTCTTGCTTCGACTGGACCGGCAGCACGTTCACGTCAGAGGTTGCGCAGACTCTGGGAACATGCTCATCCTCATGCAGACCCATGCACGAATTTCCGGCGATGGGACCTTGCTTGCCAGACATGTGCGTATCCTACAGTGACTCGAGATGAATATACGAATCTCATGAGACTACAGTATGCCCTCGCACGGCGCTGGGCTGATTACTTGGTTGGGAATGCACTGACCCCACAGAATCAGTGGGTGACTTTCATGAATGTTTGCCTTATGTTGCTGATAGGTATTGACAGGCAAACCGCGAACGCTGAGACCACTGCGAACATGACCAACCTCGCCTTGAAGGGCATCATCGGCGTGAAAGCTATGTCGGAGATCAGTCGCGCGGTCGGAAACGAGATGGATGCTCAACAATATGATGTATGTTCCCGGGGATCCTGCTCACGACGCGCACTGACTCACCTAGTAGAACCATGCGAGTGCTTTGATACAGTCCTGGCTATCACTCGCACAGTCAAGGGATGGCAGACATCTACTCGGAACATACGATGACCAACAATCTTGGTCGCTTCTCTACAGCCTGTACGCTGATCGTCTACTCGGGACAGATATTGTATCCAGCTCGGTATTGGATAACCAAACCCAATTCTACGGGGCGATCCTCTCGTCCGGTGAGGCCAATATATAACTAGCAGGACAAGTGCTCATTGTTTACAGCGGGTACTCCGCTCGGTCTGCCTATCGACAGCGAGTCGCAGGTCTCAGGGTTGAGCAGTACCGGTAAGGCAATGTCTGCCTAGCTCAACGAGGAAAACCACTGATGCGTTGCTCGCTACGCTCCAGCATGGACTATGTTCACGGCCGCTACCGTTACCAACACCTCCGTTCGCGACCAGCTTATCGAGAAGGTCTGGTCGGGAGTCTCGAACAATGCCACGTTGGGCGCCTTCACGGACCAGTACAACGACGTCACTGGCAAGATCTTGAACGGAAGTGCTGGGTGAGTAGCTCCTTTCGCCTGTCTTCCGCTAGCCTGAGGTTGATGTCTTCTCCATCGATAGAACCGCGGTCGGATCCATGTTCGCGCCTCTTGCATTGCTGTAAGTTTATACGCCTCCTCCAGCATCGCTCAACGTTAACGCATGACTTCAAGGCTTCCCAACCAAACTATCTCCACTCAGGCGACCGCACCGTCTGTGACGAGTGTTAGCAGAGCGCAGGCAGCTTCAAATCGGGCTGGTCTCATCGCGGGCTGTACGATAGCTGGCCTCGTGGTGGCTGCCCTAGTGGTGTTCCTCCTCTGGCGCTGGACCCACAGGAAGCATCGCACGTCGGGCGACAGAGTCCACATGGCCGAGAATACTCACCACCTTTCCGTCATACCATATGGCTACGAGTCGACAACCCAGGATGAGAGTAGCAACTCTCCTGCCGACAGTGGCCTGTCGCCTGGTTCCCCCTCTCCTTCCGGAGTCATATCCAAAGCGGCGCGGGAGCTTGCTCGCAGCGGCCAACGCGGGGGATCTACGTCCAGCGTGACGTCTCCGACGGGCGGAGAACCAGCGGGCTCTGAGCAGGGCACCATTGCCTCGATGGCTATGGCGGAGGTGCAGGGTTTGAGGGCAGAATTGGAGGGTTTGAGAAGTATGTTGAGGAACCGGGAGGCGCACTTGGACGCTCCGCCAGACTACGCAAGTCATGTATGATATGTAGGTCAGTCGACAAGCCTCGACTTGACTGTACTGTACCTCCGCCATTCGTTTGTATAAGGCTTCTCTTGTTGAGGATCAGTACGTAGGTTCTCCTTGAGCTGTCGAGAGGATTGCGACAGGCCGGATGTCGACGTGGGCGGGCCAGTGGGCGGCTATGCCACACGACAGGCCAGCCGGAGGCTGTCCGCAACCGTGTCTTTTGCATATTCACCTCAACTGCGGCGAATGCATTGCTTAGCGCATAGCCCCGCCGAGCTCGGAGCTGTGATGGGACACGCTGAGGTCAAGGAGACCTCGACGAGAGTTTCCTACTTACGGGGCCACCTTCATGTCAACTTGTGCTGCGAGAAGGGCATACGGCGAAGAGGGTGAGTTCTAGGAAAGTCAGTTCGAGTTACTGCGCTAACGGGTGGCTGGACCGCAATAGATGCCTCCAGCTGCGTGAGCGTTCAAGAAGACTGTTGAAGGGCAAATGTGCTGAAGACACTTTCATGTGCAGGGGACGTTGGCGGGGCAGGCTGGCTACAACACTGTGGCCGTCAAGTGCCCGTACACGGAGAAGGAACGGGCAGAGGCTTGGGAACTCTGTGCCACTACCGTCAAGAACCACAGCGACGAAATGTTGAAGCGATGGGAGGATGAGATCAACATGCTTCTGACTTTCGTACGTGCCCCAGCGCAAAGGCGTAATTTGAGACTGACTCCCATCTAGGCAGGTCTCTTCTCTGCTGCACTGACGGCCTTTAATGTGCAATCATACCTGCTCCTCCAGCCTGACAGCGGGGAAGCAACAGTTCAGGCGCTGGCTTACATATCCGCGCAGCTATCCAGCTTTTCGGTGAACCAAGCGTTCATAAACTCCTCCGCCCCAGTATTCACGCTCAAAAGCGACTCCGCGTTCTCTGCGCCACTCTATGCGATATGGATCAACGCGCTCTGGTTCCCTGCTCTCATATGTGCGCTCTCGGCGTCCTCAATCGCGGTGACAGTCAAGCAGTGGCTTTACCAGTATAAGCAAGGCCTGTCTGGGACGTCGCGGGAGATCTCCCGACTGCGCCAGTATCGCTACGAAAACCTTCTCGGTTGGCGCGTGCCCGAGATCATCGCTGTGCTTCCAATCCTTCTGCAGATTGCCCTGTCGCTTTTCCTCGGCGGTCTCCTCATCCTGCTGTGGAGCCTCCACCCCCTGGTCGCTATCATCGCCTCGGTTCTCGTCGGAATGTTAGGCTTGTTTCACTTTGTGACCACAATCCTGCCAACCTTCCGCCCTGACTGTTCGTACCAGTCTCCGCAGGCGTTGGGCATCTTCCTTGTGCTGGAGCCACTGCGCCGCGCGCTCATCAGAGCGTCGAAGACGGCTTCTCCATACTTCGCCACCTCCTTCCTTGCGCACATGGACCACTCGCTCAATCTCGTGAGGCGTAAACTAAGCACACTCCTGCCAAAGCGAGGCACGCACCGAAGCAGCTGGCACGCTCGCGAGAAGGCCGCGGCCGACTCCCATCGTGCACAACTCGACCGCGGGCTCGTCATGACGGCGTACGACGTGACGCTCATCGATACCGTCCTGCACACCTCCCTCGGCCCCTGCATGTGGGACATGCAGCCTGGGTGCATCCGGAAGTGCTACGACGATGTCTTCGGCAAGCGTCTGCAGCGACTGCCCTGGCCGAACAAGGACGATTGGAGTCCGGCGGCGCCCCTCGTCCTCAACTTCTCATTGCTTGCTGCGCGAGATGAGCATAAGGTGGCTCACCCGGAGGTCCTTCACGAGACGGTGCTCGATATGCCTACTCCTGAAGTGCCGGCGGACTCTGAGGTTGGCGGGCTTTTCTTGCAGACGATGGCGCGGTTGGTCATGCACCGTGATGGGGCTTGGTCGAGGCGCGCTTTCGACAAGCTCGTTTGGTACATCTATATGACGGGTATCAAGGATGATGCTGCGCTGCGGCCAGACGTGGTACATGACGGTGAGCGCGAGCGTTTCAAGTAGTAATGACTACTTAGACTCACACGCTCTCCAGCTATCGCAGCGTTCCCGAGAACCGTCAAGACCTTCCGGAATATAATCGACCACGAGAGCTCCCACTTGAACGTCCCGTACCTTTCCGTGGCCGAGTGCATCCTCCGGTACCTCACGCACCACACTGCCATCGGTCCCGAGGACGCACTCGCGGGAGAGAAGAACATTCAGGATATGATCGCCGCCGTCCTCGTCTTCGTGCGATTCCCCGGGTGGACTGGCAAACGCACAAGGTTGCAGTACGTGCTCTGGGAACTCCATGACTCGGGCATCGTTCTGTTGATGGTGAAGCTGCGTGAGGATGCGCAGGGGCACGATCTCGTCACCGCGACACTGGTGGGGGCTCTCCGGAGATTGCTCACGTTGGTGGAAGAGGAGCTGCTCTCTGATGCGTGGCTTGGCGAGTTTTGGAGAGACAAGTTTGATTCCGTCGACGGGGCTCTCGTCCGCCTGGAAGCGCTCTTCGACAAGGACGCCGGGGAGGGAATGAACGTTGTGGGCGACTCGGACGGTGCGGTGATCACTAAAGCGCTCTGACAGTGAGCTGACTTCCTGCTTCAGACTCTGATGGTGTCAGTGTCCGCACAGTGCAAGAATCGAAGCCGCAGTATCCAACTGTATCGTCTTCGCCCAGCATAAGCGTCGCTGCGCCCGAATCGGTGATAGGTGAGCCGCTGGAAACGAAGAGAAATGTGTTGTCTAGTCTGAAGAACTAGCGCAGCTTACCCCATCTCGAGACTAAGCATACCTGAGTACCCGGAAACAAGTCCGTCTTCCCTGGTCGCCATCCCCGGAGACGTGAATTGTCCACCCTGCAGCTTTGTGGAAAGCGAGTCCTTGACGGCAGTACCCGGACGGATCCTTGCTTTCCCCTTGTCCCACTGCACGGCCCCACAACAGATAAAAACGGAACCGGCCGTCCTGCAGGATAGGCGCGAGTGTGCGTGTTCTCGGATCCTGCTCTTGACTTCAAGGTCCTGACAGAATGTAACAGGGTATCGGCAGCAGAACACTGCTAGTGATGTACAATGAGCCGAATGCTATTAAGTAGCATGCATTTGTAAGCCGTTGGACTCCGTAGAGGGGCACGGCGCCTCTTCGAACCACACCGTGACCCACCCCAGCTGTCTCTTCCCATCATTTAGTCTCTTTCATGGCCAATCTCATCCGCTCTGCGAAGTCCGGTAGCGATTGGACAGAAACCGACCTCGCAGCGTACAACATCCAGATACAGTATCAGGATGCCCCCACTTTCTTCGGAGTCGACCACTTGCCGCCCCCCGCAGTTGACCAGGAGGTGTTGACGACGGCAGATGCGGAGGATATGGTTAGTGATAGCAACGCCGAGCTTATCAATCTCCTTGACCTTGCGATGGCCCCTGCACCCGAGCCGGGCGAAGAGTCCGCAGTTGACGACTTCGCCGTTGCGCTATTCTCGCGCCTGGGCTACACGAAACGTCACAGAGTTACTCGCACGCGCGAGGATATCCCCTTCCTCATCTGTGGAGAATGGAGGTACGCGAAGACAGACGTCTGTCTCATCGATCGCCAACAGAACGACATCATCCTCCTCGTCCAGGAGGATCAAAGTCTCGGAGGGAACCTCAGCTCTGCTGAATGTCAACTGGTCGCCGAGGCCATCGCGGCTTTCGCCCAGAATAATAAGCGGCGACAGCTATGCGGCATGCCAATCATCGAATCGAAGGTACGCGACCCCCGAGTCGTCATCTCCCATGTTATGTTGTTGACCGGTTAGATAGGTCATGCCAGGCATCACTCTCATCGGTACCACCCCTATCTTCTACAAGATTCCTGTCTCTGTCGAGCTCGTGCGTCACGTAGCTCGAGGCACCTACCCGTCGCATTCGACCATCGTGTCCGGGCATGTTCCGGCGGTCCCCAGACCCTTTCGGCGTTATAGTGAAGGCATGAAACCAGTTGACACCAGGGAGGCGATCCTTCGCTGCTACGAGGCGTTCAAAGCAGTTGTGGGCATTTAGATGCACCCGTTCTACACCCTCTCTCGCCTCCAGCCGCCCACGTGGCATACTGGATCTACCAACGTGCACTACGCGTACGCGTACTACGCGCCCGGAGTCACGGCGGTCGAACGAAACCGTAGGCCTGTATCATCTAGTAAAAACTTGTGGTATTTAACTGGACCACCTATGCCTCTCGTCCGACCCACAACTCGCACCAAACGGCCGACTGTGTGCCTGTCCCCCCGCTTATTCTGCGCTCGCGGAACGCTCATGGACGCTTGTCGAACATCAGGGGAGTGCATTCACCAAATATCAGCCCTGCGGCTCTGTGGAAAGCGGACTTTAATTGACTATAGTACCCGGACGGATAGTTGCTTTCCGTTTGTCCCACAATCGGCCGTCCTCAGGCTGCAGGATACTTAGGCGCGAGTGTGCGTGGTTTCCGATCCTTTTCTTGAATCCAAGGCCTGTCAGAAATACAGGGTATCGGCAGCAAATCGCGACTAGTGATGTACAATGGTCCGACGCTATGACACGCCCCCATTAGCATACGTTCTCGCAACGTTCATCGGGCACATGCAGAACTCACGCCGGCCTTACTTCCCTCTGTGTTTCTTGAAGGTCTCCTGCACGCCTTTCCCCGCCTGGATGTCCTCCATACATCTGGCATCGATCTCGCGTCCCTTCGCTGCCAGCGTGATCACTTCCTCCGCCTTAGAGACAGGAACGCAGACGACACCGTCCTCGTCCGCTATAACCCAGTCTCCTGGTTCCACTCGGACTGCGGGGAACTCTTCCTCGGACACATCCACAGAGCGGATAGCTACCGGAACGTTGACCTCCGACGGGCGAGTGAATGGAGATTGTCCAAGGGTAGAGTGCCCTCGAGCGAAGACGGGAAACGACGCATCCCGGTGCTCCGCGAGGTCCCTGCAGCGTCCCGAGATGACAACACCGAGAGCACCGCGAGACTTGGCCCCGGCAGTCATGAGCCCGCCCCAAACGGCGTTCTTTACCTCTGCAAACAATATAGACAGCATGTCAGTGTGTGTGCAGTTAAGGGGTCGTAGACATACTCTCAGGTGCGTTTATCACAATCACGGACCCCGTCGGAGCGGTGTCCACGAAGTGGGAGGACAGTTTCGGTGCATCCTTGTTCGAACCCAACACCATCTGCACAGTGTAGGCCGGTCCGCAAATACGCGTCTTCGTACCCAACGGCGAGAATTGGTGAATGTCGGGGATGTATCCTCCGCTCGACGAACCGAGCTTGATCATCGCGTCGGAGATCTCGCAGGTCGAGAACCCTGCTAGTTTGGCTTGAATGTCGCTTGTGGTAGACGACATGGCACGGGAGTTCAAGCGCAGTAGATGTGTATTCAGCTGGAGTCTAACGGCCTTCAGGCGGAGACAAGCAACATGAAGATGGAGGACGCGCAAAGACATGGAGGTGGGTTACTTACAGTAACGACGGTGGGGTTTATCTGATTAGATAGGCCTCACAAAGGCGCTCATTCTGAATAACAACGTCAGCCCCCTTACCCATACTGTAATCACTATGTAGTCCGAGCCAAGTCCGAGTCCGAGCCACCGCTAGCACTTCTCCCCCTCCTCATCCGTTTCTCAATTCCTTGTCTACGGCAACCATCCTCCTTGGCTTGCCCAAAGGCTGTACCGACGTACGCCATCCGCAAGGCGGTATCAATAATGATAGGACTTCCGGACGCGACCTCGACCTCCGAGCCGTTATGGACGCGCACCTCCCGCAGCTCCCGCAAAGCCCTACGGAAGATGAACAAGGCTGTCATGCGTTCGCACCACTTTCGCATACCGAAGTACGACATGCCTCTAAGGTTGCGACCAGTATGTCCAAGCAGACTATCGCTCGTTCTCCCTGGTCCTTACCGTAGCTCGGCTAGTGGTTCTTGCTCTTCACTTGCTTGATCCTCCTATCTTTAGCCTTCCTTGGATTCACCAACTTTGCACACTCGTTGCCCATCAATGACAAGCTGCTCCATTTCTTCTGCATGGGGTCCGCCACCGCGGTTTTCTACTTCATATTCGATGTCGAAGAGTAAGTCGGACGACGTACCGCTCACAACGTGTTCCTCAAGCTCCTGTTGCCCCCTTCGCTCATAGGGATGCACGGAGAATATGGTTCTGGCGCAGCGCTCCTCTCATCTTCACTGGCGTGGTCTGCTTCTTCTTTGGCGGCATCATGAGCGAGTTCGTGCAGTCAATGTTACCGGTGCGTCGACCCCTCATCCTCGCTTCACCGCGGGACTGACCGCATCACAGTACAAGGAGTTCCAAGTAGGAGACGTAGCGGCCAATCTGCTCGGGTCGACCCTCGGACTGTACATTGCCTACCACCTCGAGCGGTACTACAGACACAGACGCGAGGTACGGCATTGGCTGATCGTCTGCGCAGCCCCAAGCACAGGCTGACAGATATCTTACAGATATCCCGCCTATACCGCCCGCTCAACACCGAGTCCATCTCGTCTGACGATGAAGAAGGCGACGACGAGCCGGGTGGAACACAGCTCCTGCCCCTCCATCATCCCCCGAGCGCGCCACGGACGCCAAACAGTGCGAAGTCGCCTCGGTCTGCCCGACAAGGGCCGCCGAAAGCAGCAACACGCCTCTCCGACGTCTGGGACGAGCGAGAGGAGCTGTTCGATATCGGCGAAGAGAGCGAAGACGATGAGCCTC
Organism: Sanghuangporus lonicericola; assembly: GCA_016618145.1. Classification (NCBI taxonomy): domain Eukaryota; kingdom Fungi; phylum Basidiomycota; class Agaricomycetes; order Hymenochaetales; family Hymenochaetaceae; genus Sanghuangporus; species Sanghuangporus lonicericola. The sequence continues at coordinate 3,935 of WJSG01025737.1, read as the reverse complement.
GCACTGCGGGCGGGCCACCTCCACCGCCTCCACCGAAGATTGTGGTTACTGGAGAGTAATTTATGGTAGTGTATGCGGATGTAATGTGTATCGGTACTCATATAGCTACCTTCGCTGAGTTTCCAGCTGGACCTACACGCAGACCACCCCGAGCGAGAATGTGATTGGAGGCCAAGACTGTCATGTACTAGGTAAGTGCGTGCATTGTCTAGTTGTATGTTCTGATCATTGACCTGATTCGCAGAGTCCGTCTGCGGTGGATGGGCCGATAGGTATCTTCATATAACTACTACCGGGGTCCTCCACCATTTCTGGTTCCCAAACAGGTGCTCCGAGAGTTGCTCGGGATGCTGAGGCGGTAGGTTAACAATTGCCCGCGTAGAACGCTTTGGATGCATGGACTTGAAGAACGAATCCCCCTCGACCATTGAGCTCGACTCGAACGTTCAACGTAGTGTTCACTGGCTGCTACTTAGTGACCATCAGTGTCTTCCTTGTAGTCTATCTCTTCTGCGGCGATAGTATAGGATGATTCGTGTGCAGAAAGCCAGAGTGATGGACTTGTTATAAGTAATACCAGCTACCATTCGGCTCACCGGGCGCGCGGTACTCGGCGTCATGGGAGCGCGTCTCGACATGACCGCGACTCTCCTCCATGCCGACATGTCTGGCCTCATCTTCTGGCCTACTTCGCTCCTCCGCACAACATCATAGCTCGCATGTTCTCGCTATTGCAAAATGTGCACAACGGTGCCGCGCACCTGGCTCGACTATCGTACGGCGTGCCTCGACTGCAACTTCGAGCAAGCATGAAGAGCAGCAGCGAGCGCATGTTCTGACCGTGCTGCACAAGGCGACCTCGCTCCTTCCACGCATACTCCCGAACTCGAAGCCGGGCTTGCAGGGAGTGTCTTTCAAGGAGTCGCTGGGGTTCTGGGAGGAGGTGCTCGGGAAAGTGTACGAAGACTTGACGCCTTCGGCTGAGAAGCGGGAAAAGGATCGCGTGAGGGTTGCAGGTGCGTGTCTTGCGTCTTGGTTTTCCCGAGTTCGTCGTTATGGTGGGGTACATGTGTGCTGACTGTGCGCGGACTGCACAGTCTACGGAACGGACTGGATGTCCGGCGCGAACGAGCTTGTGACCGCGCTCCTGGAAGATCCCTTCGTGTCAAAGGAGCAGAAGCAGACGCTTCGCTCTCGGTGGAAATCCCAGCCGGAGGGTAGCCGTAGTGTCAGGATACAGTGCGTTCACGCCTAGCAGTTATTTCGTTTTGCTGACGCCATGAAGGTACGGCACCTCACCGGCCTCACCGTCCGCGGATGGAGACGTTGTGCATGTCCAGTCTTCATGGTTGCAGAATTTCGGCCTCCCGATAGAGGTCACCGAGTTCAAGTCTCCGCCCACCGGTGTGCTCCCTGACCCCGAGATAGCAAGAGCACTGTTCACAGCGGACGTTCCAATCGTCCTCTGCAACCCCATATCCACTCCGGTCGCTACAGCCGCTACATACCCCGGCCTTCCTCTATCACGAGAACACACAATACTGGCTGTTCTCTCACCTTCACCGGCTCATCCTGCCACTGCTGCTCATAACTCTCAGGTCGAGGGCCTCGCCTCGCAAGGGAACGTACGCGTCGTCTTCGTGGACCCTGCAAGAGCGCTGCACGGGCTAGGGATGCTAGACGGCGGCGTGGCTTCACCTATATCCGTGCAACGGTACCAGGACGATGTCTCGGGGTCGAACATCTCGAGCATCACTCACGTCGTAAAGGAGCTGCTTCCGCAGGGCTCTTCCAACGTACCGCTCGCCGCACAAGTCGTTGCAGTACACGCCCAGACGGGCCGCGCACTAATCAAAGATGCGCTTGCAACATCTCGCGCCGTCCTGCGTAAGGCCGAGCTCGAAGCGGATGCGGTGCTTACGGCCACCAGTGCTCTGCGTAGTCAGATGGAAGAGGCGAAGGCGAAGGTACATCTCGAGGTTTTCGGCGTCGAGGGCAAAGACGGAGATGAGATCGCAAAGGCCGTTGCGCAGGCTAAGAAGAGCGTGCAGCCCACCATGGATGCGTTACAGTGGTACAAGCTGTTCTGGCGCGTAGACGACGTTCGCGAAGTCGTCATAGCTGCTGTAGACCGTGCCTGGTGTCGCGACCTTGAGCGCAAGGTCAGTTCTTTACGGGACGTAATCTCCGCTACGATAACAGTTGACAGGCTTGTACATAGCTCGTGTTCCACGCAGGACGACTAGCAACTCTACAGACCTCGTTCGCGGACGCGGCCAACTCGCTGTGCCGTTCATTCCCGCCGGCTTCGGCGTACTACTCCCCCGTCCTTCACAACGGCCTTGCGCGCATCGCGTCAGCACCCTCGTACCCCATTACAGCAGCTGTGCTCACTGCCCCCCTGCACGCTCGCCAGAGCCAGCTCCGCTTCCCCACTGAGCGTCTGCACGCATCCGCGCAGCGTGCTGTCGTGGGCATGAGCGGGAGTGTCCTTGGCGGCTTCGGGGTCGCCTGGGCAGGGTGGGCGACTGAGCTGCAGCTGTTCGGCGGCCTTATTGACATCGGCATGAGCCCGGAGACCGCGCTAGGCGTCGGGATGCTGGGTGCAGCCGTGGGCGTGCGGTGGGCTGTCGGCCGCTGGGAGAAGGCGAAGAGGCGGTGGTGGAAGAACTGGGATCGGATTGGGGAGGGTCTTGAGAGGGACCTCAAGGTGAGTATCTGTTTCCTAAGGATGATTCGTTCTGACGTCCCATCACTGTCGTCGAATTCTCTCTGCAGGCTACGTTGACACAGACGATGCATGGGCATGTCCTCGTTGTGTCGGAGGCTGCGTGCTCTGGGCTGGACGGGTTGGTTGACAAGAGGAGAGCAGAGGTAGAGGAACTTCAAGATGAGGTACAGACTTTGGAGGCGGAGCTAAGTCGGCGTCAAGTGGAAGTGACTCCTTGAATACATCAGCGACTGTCATAGCCCTGTTGAGAGCGTGTCCTGCAAGCGAACCATCACTCACTGCTGCACGACGGTTCGCTGACCAAAAGCAAAACGATTCGAACCAGAAACCATGATTACACTGAGCGGGAGTCGAACCCACGCCGCTTGCTTGGAAGGCAAGCATGATACCGTTTCACCATCAGTGTCTGACCTCGAATGTCATCCTACATTTCATGTCCAATCCATACTAGATTGCCTGGTCCTGGTCCTAGTAGTCCTGGTCCAGCATGAACTCAATCTAACACAGCGTACTTCTGCAAGTGTTCTGGTACGGAGTCCTCCAAACCCTTAGCCTTTAGCCACTTCTTCGAGAAAAGCCGACTCTGGTACCGATATGCGCCATCGCAAAGGATGGTGGCAATGGTTTTACCTGTTGATACATTGGTATTGCCGATGTTAGCGACAAGGGTCGGCACCTAGAGCACAAGCACGTACCAGGTCCAAGCTTCTGAGCAAGTTCCACAGCAGCTACGACGTTTAGGGCAGAACTCGCGCCCAAATAGAGACCCTCGGTGTCCAAAAGTTCATAGAGCATGGCGATGGTCTTCTGATCTGGTATGTGCAGCGCTCCGTCAAGCTGCTTCACGAACGTGCCGAGGTTGTTGGTGATACGTCCCTGCCCGATACCTGCAGAACAAGCAGGCCTCAGTGTGAGCTGTGTAAACGGAATAATGCATGCTCGAATAACGCACCTTCTGTGATCGACCCTCCACTGCGCTCCTTCAGCTTGCCGCCGCTGGAAACATAACTTGCGAGGACACTGCCCGGGGGGTCCGCCAGCCACACCTGCGTCCTGCCGTCGCTCTTCTCCTTCAGAGCGCGCCCGACGCCGGCGAGCGTGCCCCCTGTGCCCGTCGCGCAGATGAACGCGTCCACCTTGCCCTGCGTCTGCTCCCAGATCTCCGGGCCCGTGGAGCGGTAGTGCGCCTCCGCGTTCGCCGTGT
>WJSG01025730.1:0-22255 GCA_016618145.1 Sanghuangporus lonicericola | reverse complement strand
AATTGCGTACTAGATATTGTACTAGGTTTTGACGTGCGTTGCTAGCGGTGTGTACAACTTGAATGACAAGGTCGAGTGATGTTGAATGCCATGAAGGCTGCCCGGCGTCAATGCTTCCATATACGAATGATGACGTCAGCACAACGCAATGGGCAACGGTCTTCCACGGTTGTTCCACGGTCTGTCTATCCCACCCATCTTCGGAACACGAGCGTAGAGTGCAATCTAGACGAATACTTACATGACTCTCATGTCCGTCCCTTCCGTGAACGTTCCGTTTGGTGCCTAGGTAGGTAAGTTGTGCTGCGTACCAAGTTCCATTGTGACACTCACAAAACGTTCTTTCTCCCGGCATGTCTCAGGCACATGTCTACGTTGGTCAACAATCAGTCAGTGTGCGTCGTGCCTCCGGGATTTCCGAAGCCGATCAACGCTCTGCTGTCATCAGCTTAACTTCACAGCACCGGAGGTAAGCCATTTTCCTCTCAACAATGGGCTAGCATCCGCAGAATGCAAAACGTCCGAGTCGACCTTGATTTGGAAGCATGGCCACCCTTGCGAGAGAGGCTGGTACCTGCTGGCACTAGTTCTATGCACTCACGGTCATGCAATCAGTCTGCCATATTGTTGCATGATGTATAGCTCCCATAGTTGTGTACACTATTGGNGTTGCATGATGTATAGCTCCCATAGTTGTGTACACTATTGGCATGCATTCCAGACGGTCATCCGAGGCCGCTTACGACTCGAAGCAGTGCCGCCCCGTTTGCCACAGCTCTACTCAACCACGGACGGGCCATATCTCCGGGGACATATCTTCATGTGAGTGGGATTATAGGTTACCCGGACGTCGCTCAGTGCGGTAGTGCTTCATCTCGCGCATAAGCCTCACCGAGGCCGATTTTGGCAGGCGCTGTCTATGAAGCCTTCTCAAGGCTATGAGCGGGCTCCGCTGCCCGTCGGACGACTTCGATCTCTCTTTTTCGTGCCTCCGTGCCATACACTCGGTGGTCCGCCGTTCCGGATGGTTGCCGTCATTCTGACATCGTGCAGGTATAGCGGGCGCGGCTAGAGCACAACCAGAATCGAGGCTATCTGGCTGCTGCCGGGCCGCCACGGTCGCTGACTGCAAGCAATATGGGCCGCGTCGCTGCTGAAATCCCAGCTTGGTCCATTATACTGTGTAAGCACAGGATTTATTCGAATCACCCTGCAACACTGAGTGTATCGTGCGGACGCTGTAGATATAGTTGCGGTCCGAGACGACAACGAAGGCCATCGGAGTCGACCGGTGCGTTCCCCGACCATCGTGTCTTGCCACTGCATTCATTTGATACCGCTGCGCCATGTACTCGTACTGACGACATCCCGTAGAAGATCGCACGCTGTCCAATATCCGTTGTTTCTTGAACCACCTAGGGCAGCGCTCGCCGCGGTGCTAAGGCGAAGGCTGGGGGGCCCGAGCGGACTCGAGCCCCGCACACGTTCATGGTGGTTGACGAACAGCATGCGGCCTGTTTCAACAAGGCACGCACTATCGGAGGATAAAAGGCAGACAAGCTCGAGGGAGAACGTCAGTTCCAATCCCCGGGAACTACCAGCCAAGTTACCGCATTCACCATGCAGTTCACCAGCAAGTTCACCGCTCTCGCCTTCGCCGTCGTCGCTGCCACGGTCTCTCAAGTGACCGCGACGCCGGTACGTCCTCTCCCTCACTTCGAGGAGCCTGAACGACAGCTCATGCACCGTCTCACCCACAGATCGAGGCTAGCATCGTCACCACGGACGAGTTCCTGCAGTGGCTCGACACGACCGACGCCAACATCACCTACATCGGTGCTCCCATCAACCGCAACGCCCCGCGCTCTGCCGAGAACATCATGATCACCTACTGCAGCAGCCGCACCCAGAACGTGTGCGGCGGCGCCTGTACCGTGTACAACGGCGGCGCGACGTGCCTCTACGCTGCGGGCACGGTGTGCCTCGCTGCCACCGCCAACGTCGGCTTCTGCGACCGCCAGGGCTGTGGTGGGAGCTGCAACCAGCTCGCCAGCTGCGGAACCCGGCTCGACAACGGGTTCTGCTACACCCCGGGCACTCAGTCTATCATCGTCCCGCCCTCCTAGGCGCATTCAAACGTCGTAAGAAGCCGACACCAGGTGAGCGCCACGGGTCTTGTGATGGATTGTGGAGGTTCTGACGTGACCGTCTATGCAGGATGCCTCCCGCGTCGTTCCCGCATGTAAACACTCTGTTGTAAAGTAGGACTCGAATTCGATCGAGAGTGACATGCATATGCGCGATTGAAACAGACTCGAGAAGGACTAGATTTGGGGCGGCATTGACAGTCGCAGGTAACACTATCCAACTTATGTATATTCTCTGTAACGACAAGTACCAAGACAAAGAAGTATCGGGCACATACCCGAGCTAACGGCTCGCAGACCAGTATGCAAGCTCGTCTTCTATGCGATGTCAGGTCAACGGCTGGTCGCCCTCGAGCTCAATTGATTAGTAGGCGGGCCTCCAAGCAAATATCGATAAGCGGCAGCATCTTGAGTCACCAGGACAAAGCACGACCGTCACAAGTCCAAACGTCTTTGTCCGGAACCACCCGGCTGTATTGTCCTAGGATCGAGCCATATAGAGGGCGAAACCGAGAGCTCTTCCGCTGCCACCCAGCAGACTTATCGCGCCAATCATGAGCTTCCGTACGCCATTTTGCCCCCTCCCTGGTGCATACGGAGTAGCACAAATCAACGTCGAAGCATCTCTCGACGGGGCAGCTGACCCCAAGACACTTGAAGCTGCGCAAGGGCTCGGAAGGGCGAAATGTCTCATCTACTTCTGCACGGTGAGTGTCGCATGACAAGGCTCTCCAAGCAGCGACAGATGAGCTGAGGTGAAAGCGCGCTACAACAGTGTCTCCAGCTTCCCTTCCCTGAGAGTCCCTCATGCAAGTACACCACCTATCTCGTCGGACCTGGACCACGTCCAAACGACCCAGGACGCTATTCGACCGCAGACATGTGCGTGCCAATCTTCCCCTGCGTTGACCACCCCACGAATCGCCCGGCTGTCCGGCCGAACGGTCCCTTCCCGTTCTCGAACTGCTATCATTGGACGGGCCTGGGGATGGAGCGCAGGGTGAGGGTTGCGATACGGGACTACACAGAGTACGACAACGAGAAGGTCGCCAGCCTCCCCGGAATACAGCATATCGACATGGATGAATGCTTCTCTGAAGACTTCGCAAAGGGTGCGGCCGCTATGAGGGCCGCAGAGGCAGCTAACAAGACCCTTCAAGCAGCCGCACAGAATGCGCAGTCTGTAGAGAAAGCGCACCAAGTCATTCACGACGAGGAAGAAGGAGCCACGAACACCACGCACGGCGTGCCATCCGACGATATGGTCGACATAGCAGGACTCGAGATCTATGGGCTCACCTACAGAGCGGAAGACGACTTGCTCCCCGTCATCAATGTCTGGCTCGATCTTGGATCGCAGTTCCCGGTAGAGTCGGACGTTCCAAATCCGCTAGAGTTCGTCAAGGAATATGACACGCTGGTTCGGTGTGTCTTGTTAGCATTCATACCTGAGGGGGGAAGGAACTGACTACGAACATGGTGCTTCAGGATCGTTCGGGCTGCGAGGGGTCCCAGGATCCGGTTCCCGGTGGCACGTCATGTTGATACTCAGGACAAATGTTCAACAACGAGACAAGGTCAGTGGAGTCGTGCATCCGTAGCAAAAGAAACGACCTAAAGTGAATGCAGGTCCGGTTTCTTTGTGGAAGCGAGTCAGCAGGTGGAGGCGCACGATGCTTTGCTGGCAATAGTCGCATCCCCCCTGGCAATAAGTAGGCTGTCAGTAAATCTACGTCAACTAGTTAGAGGCACAGTTTCAAGCTCATAGAAGTTCTTTGTTAGTCCGCTCGGTTGATGTCTGTCCGGCGTCGGAGTCACCCTGGGACGACTGAATTTGCGATTCGGAGTCCGAGAAGTCCTTGAGACAACACTGCGGTTGGTCTCTAATCCTCAAGTATGGCTCACCTAGTAGGTCTCAAGCCCGCAGGAGTGGCGGCTTCGGTACAAGATGGACGTCGAGTACTACTCAGTAGTACGTCACGTACTTATTGTCCAGCGTTGATCTAATCTTATCAGCCCGCGTTATCACATCTTATCTCCCCAGTCCTCTCCTGGCGCTTTGAACATGCAAAGTTCAACCAACAACCTTTGCTGCTACTTGCTATCTCTGCGGCTTCAGCAGTCCAATAGCACTCATCACCAACGCGCAACACGAAAGGAACTATGAATGGCAGCCGTATTCCCGCAATACTTAGGCCCTCCCGATATTCTACACTGGTCCCGGAGTCTTCGGAAGTATACTTGTACGTCCCGACAACAGGGCATGGCTGCTAGTCGTGGAAACCCGCCTCGATGATGTGCTTTTCGGCGCGAAAATGCGAGCTGAAACACGGTCGGACCTGTCGTTGGACATTGTAAGTGTCTCCCACTTGCATGTGTCCGGGATGCTACATACTGACGTGACTGTCGGTTTCACGCAGCACTTTCATTGCACCACGACGGCATGCTCAGGAGACAGAGAAGAGACTCGAAGAATTCTTTTGAAGGTATGTCACGTCTCGCGTGTATGCACGTATGCAGCACTGTAGCCGCCGGTCCACTATCCTTGTGACCCTGTACATGCGTCCTCGTTGTCCTCGAGGCGGATCGGCTTGCGATATGGGACCAATGTGACAGTTGCGGCACTTGTACGGAGATCTGACTCTTGTTTCCAGACATCGACTCTGAAGCATTGTATGCGCGTGTTGGTGCTATCTGCCTTCCAGGTGCAGAGGTGCAGTATTGATGGGAAGGATCACTCGCTTCTTATGCACGCCGTGCTGTAGTGCCGACGCTAGAAGTCAGCAGTCAGCGGTAAGAGGAACACGTTCTTGAGTGAAGCGGGAGAACACTGAGTTGTGCTTGAACTCCTTTCAGTCAAACGACACAGGAAGTCCCTCTATCTCCGCAACGTGGTGTACGCCTTCCCTGCGCCACGTTGGTGGGATCGAGGGAATGATCCCAGAATCTTCATTAATAGCCTTCTCTCGACATCTTCACTCATCACTCACTCTTTCCGCGTCGCCTCATATCTCGACATTTTCGCTTCTGTTCGCCACTCACGATGCAGCTCTTCCGCTCGACACGTTCTCCGTCCTGGAAGATCTACGCGCAGGAGCTCGGCGGCATGGGCTATGGGCATCCGATGTGGCATCCCGACGCGGTCAAGAAGTGCGGCGAGGTACAGCTTGGCGACATAGGCTACCTCGACCGAGGCCGTTTCCACCTCCTGTTCAACTGCACGCGACCCCGCGACGACGAGTCTCACACAACCCGATGTGAACGCCTCCCCGACCACTTCGAGCCATTCCGATACGACCAAGAGTCCGTACAAGGGCCTATGTCCAGCATCACTCACCCAGTGCTCAGTAGCCGAAGCTCGCGGGAGACCAAGATCTCCGGAGAAGTCGGAGCTGGGTGAGCGTCTTCGTACATTCGAGTGTGGCGGCTCTGGTGCTGAACGTTTTGCAGGCCCTCGGAAGCCTCTGCGGTGGGGAGAATTACGCACGACACAAGCCAAGACTCTAAGGCTTCTCTTCGCCTTCACGTTCCTGCTCAGAGGACATTCCTTGATTGCAGAGGCGCGATCGAGCAGTACATGGCCAAGCACTGCGGTTCCTGGCTCGAGTTCTTCAACTCTACCGCCGGACTGAAGTTGGCGCAGAAGGATATCGTATTCGTCTACGGCTTCACCACGACGTCCGTATGGCAGGTGTCCGCGTGGAGCAGGGCGGAACGCGAACGGGGACTCTCGCTTCGGCTTCTGAGCCAGTGTCTGGCGGGGGTCACGGCGATGTTTGGGTGTTGGCGCAAACGCTCCCACTCAGTGAGTCCAACTACCAACACTGGACCCGAGGGTCGAACGTTCGGGGAAGGTGGTGAATACAAGCCCGACCAATGCGTCTTCCTCGACTTCTGCAAGACGAAGACCCGCCATGTCGTGGCTCAGAAAGTCCAGACGGGGGCCCGGCGCCTTATGGGTTGTCTCTGTTGCCAGTGTTGCGTTTCTGTCGATGCTCTTGACGAGCCATCGGCAGAAGCTACTACACGTACTTCGGATCGACTCTTTGATCCTGTCGACGCCCTACTTGACTTCATTCTTGAGGTGAGTCGACGCAGTCCTTCAAACTGGAAGCAAGTCCTGACTCTTCGATTGGCAGAATCCGGACGTGCATGTCGCCTTCGCTACGTACGAAGACCTATATCCGTTATGTACTGTAAGTTGGTCAAGGTCGATCTATCCATGCCAAGCTAATGGGATGCTCGCAGAACGGACGCTTGCCAGCGGACATCCTTGCCGCCGCGAAGACACGTTCACTGCCGATCGTCGTGGTTGATGGCGGTAGGTGAACCGTGACACCTCTCTAAACGCTGCTGAAGCTGACTCGTGGATACCTAGTCGGTCGCATTCACCAAGAGCCGCGCATGCCTAGTACACCCCCTTCCGGCTCCAGCACGTCGGCACCGTCGGAAGTCCCCGCAGACAAACCACCGGAGGAAGATCGCGCTTCCGACTCGGCACCTTCCGCGCGAAGCGTCATTGGGCCGGGTGGCCGTCGAGTCCCGGCCTGGCGCGAACCCCCGGGCGCACTGCGCCTTGCATGAGAGAAGATGCAAATCTTTCGTCCAATGATCTTTGTTTCTCGTACGTCAGACGAACAATTGAGGGACCTATAAGCTTGACGACTCGAACGCACAATATTAAGATGATTACAGAGCACAGTATGTAAGAGTATGTACAACGGTGGCACACAGATATCGGCAGCATGACAGAGCTGAGCCAGGTTGGCAGCGTCGCAAGAGCTGTACTCAGAATGAATCAGTGGGCGACTCCAGTCGCCTGGGAGAACGATCGCTGGCTGCGATGCGATTTCAACGACCGCTTGTACTTCTTCCGGCCTTTACCCTTTGGTATGGTAGTGCGTCAGAGTGTTGATCATGATTTGAGCGTAGTAACAGTCATACCTTCAAGCTTGGCGAGGCACTGGCGTTGGTGCCTGTAGCGGCCGTGACATTGACGAATTCGTGCAGCACAGGGAGTGACTTCGACGAGCGGGAAACCTTGCGCGTGCTGTTCCTGCCAGTGCTGCACCAGGAGGCCTGCCATCGCCAGGCAGTGATCGTCAGCACAGACTATCGAAAGCACGTCATGAATCCTGCGGCGCGAAGAGGAAATGCTCACAAATGACGTTGTGCTACCGTTAGCTGCGAGACGGCAACATTTCTGTTGATCACAAAACAATTCAGCGAGTAAGTCAAGTGTACCATGATCATCCGCGTTCGCCGTACCCACCCGGTAGTCGCCTTCATAGACCGGGGCAAGGTGAGGATCGTTGATGCAGTCCTGCCCCCACTTCACAAGTAGTTCGTCGAACTTGTTCACCATCCAAACCATGGTTTCGCGATCGTACTTGTACACAGGCATGCCGTCGTCTGCTAGCGGTGTGGTCGTGGGGCGACGAATGTTCTGCATGTGACCTTTAGGTTTGCCAGTGTCGCTGAAGCCGTTCTGTCTTCCTCGGGGCCAGAGCCCCTTGATCGGCCGCTTTGTCGTGAACGGTATGGCGAGAAGGAGTTGCTGTGGATGTGGCCAATCCGGGTCGGTATGAACGTGTTCCTGGTCGTCGGCAAGCTTGTTTGGAGCGACAGCCATTCCGAAGTACTTGACTATCAGCGGGAGCTGCGCGAATGGTGTGTTGTTCATGGTCAACTTGAGACAGATGGTGGTCTCCGTGCCGTCGACGGGCACAGAGGGCGACAGAATGACGCAGGGCCGGTCTTTGCCCGTCGGTGGTTTGTCCGGGTCTGTCAGAGCCTCGAAGTTCTTCCGGCACTGGGCTCGTACGTGTGGCTTCAAAGCCGTCGTTTCCATGAATGTCTTCTCGATCGGCGTCGAGATCCTCTCGCGGACGGTGCATACGTCGCCGAACACATAGTGGGGCGGTGCCGACGCTGCAATCGGAGTCCCTGCTGGAGGGGGGAGAGGAGGGTTAACACAACGGGCACAATCCATGAGCGCACCTTGATGAAAAGCAGATACTAGTATGACCGCGCGAGCAGCAGGTGGAAAGGAATATCGAGCTTGCGTCCGCTGGTCTTTAATTGCCCCCTGGTGGCTGGTGTTCAAACGTTCATCGCGGAGCTTGAAACCACGAATTCTGCGGCCTCTTTCTGTTCGATTGTTGTCTGGTCCGTCACAAAGGTCAGCGCTATGCACGAGTAATCACTTACTTCGAGCGTGGGTAATTGGCCGCCACCTCGGGGTGGCCAGCGCTTTCAAGCTCGGCTAGCGGTGGTTTTGACCAGAACAATGACCTTGGTCACTCAAAGCAGCACATCAAATCCGCCTAACATGAATAAACGATGGAATGAGCCTCTGGGCCATAAAAGAGATCATCTCTTCTCCTGACGACCACCCACGTTCACATCTCCCCGCTGCCAACATGGCATTCTTTCCACTTCCTCGTACTTATGCCGTGGCGCAGATCGACCTGCCTGCTTCTTTGCGTGGTTTGGATGAACTTGACCGCGAGGCTCTCTCTACACTGCGCAAGATACGCTCTTCGAAGGCGATCATCATGTTGCACACGGTACGTCAGCGAGCCCCTCAAGTAGAGTCCCGAACGTGATCCCAGGACCACTGACGCTAACCATCCATCCCGCACAGGCTTCGGAACTCCCGTTCTTACGCAGACCCGATTTTAAGTACCTCGTATACGCCGTTGGTCCGAAATTACGACCAGAAGACCCGGAGCAAGGCTACACTGCGGACATGTGCATGCCCATTTTTCCGAACACCGACCATCCGACGGGTCGACCGTTCGTTCGAACGATTCCCGAGTTCCCGTTCTCCAACTGTTATCACTGGTTTGGACCTGACATCTCGCTCAAGGTTCGGATCAAGAACGACACCTACCCTCCCCACGGCGACCCTAGGTACATCAGGCTGGATACCGGGGACTATATTGACATGGAGACCATCCACCAGCAAGAGATAACCCGGATCTTTGCAAATCGTGCTGAACGGAAAAGCTCGACACTTCCTACTCGTGACGAAAGTCAGTACCCTCAGCAAGACGCCTGCGATCACTCCCAAACCCCTCTCAACCACAACAGCGCCCCGGAGAGCATCGGGGGATGTGGTATGGTGCATCAGGACGGAAACGACAGCTCCTTTGATCTTACTCAGGACGAAGACGGGAGCTCCTTTGGTAGTACTCAGGACGGCACCGAGACGGACTCGCTTGCCTCTGGCCCATCGGATCCGTACGTGGATTCCCCGAACCAATCGTGTGTATCGTTCGCGTCCGGGGTGATGACTGGGAGCGTCGACTCTCAAAGTGTGGCTTCGAGCAAGTCCCTCACGGAGAGTGACATTTTTGAGCAAGACTGGAGCGTGGAGCGCTCTCGTATTCCCGTGGTGACCGTGTCCTTTGACCTAGCGGAGGAATTCAAGGAGGAAGACGCCCCGAGCCCCGAGGCTTTCTTAGAGGAGTGCAGTATTTTCTCTCGGTGAGTGTTCAAAGTTTGTCTAGCCTAGACGTCAGCTCATACCGTCTTTCGTGCAGGATGGTGACGGAGTTTCAGGAACGCGAGGCGCTGCGGCGGGCCAAGCGAGAGGCCCGTGAGCGCAAGTCCAAAGGTTAGCGCGCTCACAAGAGCCAGTATGCCTCTGCCATTCTAACCCGCTCTTTCTGCAGAGGTGTCTGACAAGATCGCACGAGTTTTTAAACTGCTGAAGGGGCTGTTGCGTTCTGGTTGACCGCACTACGTTATGCACGAGATCATATCACTGTATCAGGGTTATAGCACGACAATGCCGACTCCATACGGGAGGTACTACATACTCCGCCCTTCAAGTTGGGATGCGGTATGGCGCAAACGTAAGACACGTCAAGAGATTATCGCCCACCTGGTCTGAGCGAGCAGTCAACCCGGTAGACCTCAGCTATGCAGCCAAGCCAACCCCGCTCTGTTGCGTCACGGTATCCTTCTCCCACTGAGACCCATACTCATCCCGTCCCGACGAGCTCCCCGAGTTCTGCGACCGCTGCAAGTTGACGTCTCGCAATGCGACTAGTTGCGCCGCCGTGTAAGGTTGCTTGTCGAATCCGGTCGACGTTGCGCCCTGGGGCACGTTGACGGCGAACGGCAGTGAGTTCTCCTCGGACTCCATCGCTGGTGGGTAGGTGAACTGGTGGTCGAGTTGTGACTTCTGGAGTGCAACGAGGACGATGACCGCGGTGGGATACATGCCCTGCGAACGCTAGAATCAGCGACCCGAAAGTTGGAAGCGACGTGTGACGCTGCAGGGACGAAGAAGACTTGACGTACCGTTATCTGCTGCATGAAGAGGGTGACATAGTAGAAGACTGTTCCACTATTCAAGACTGGTATGAGGACTATGACGTTGAGCAGCTGTACAACCAGCTTGCATTAGCACAATTGGGTGCCTGCGGCAGGAGAAGAACTGACCATGAATGCAGTGTAGATGATGCCAAGGTCGACGAGGAACATGAGTATCCGCTGGACAGCAGATCCTGTACTGTTCGTACGTAGATGGCGACGGATGTCCCGTCGTTGTAGCCTGTCCGACGCACGCTGTAAGCCTTGCGACCAACTAGCAGAGCGATAAAATCAGCTCACCATGCTTTGCGCGCGATCATTGCCGTCGCCCATACGTTCGTCGCTGCAGACCACGAGAACGCAAAAGCGTTCATGATCACATTGTGGTCTACGAGCGTCTGAACGGCCGGGGGCACAGGGTAGTAGAACCCGACGAACATCACACTCCACGCGGTGAACACGCCTGTACGGGCAGGAAGAACACGACGGCAATGGGCGTCAGCAAGTGTAGAAACACACAAGCAGCCAAACTACGCACCGATCGAGCCGATGACCCAGAAAAACGCTCCATATACTGCCGCTCGATTGTTCGCCCACACCACGCATACCCTCCAGCACACAACTGCGTCACCGACGATGATCTGCGAGACGGCCTCGGTGCGTCAGAACGTGAAGGAGGAGAAGCGGCTCGAAAAACAACGCACGCAGATGACACTGGTGATCCCCTGAACAACGAGCAAAGCCGGGCTCGAGAGCCCGAATCGCTGAGTTTCCCCGGGAAGACCCAAGAACCGCAGCGTCCGCAGGTCAGCCCAAAGCAGCCGGATGTCGATCGCCCAGTCGAGCGTCGATAGAGCGTACATAGCGAGTGTGGCGGCGAGCATGATCGTGTTCGGCCATGATCGACGGACGCCGCGTCTGCTGGAGAGATCGACGGGGTCTCAGCACTTGACTCCAGAAGTTTAGGAAGTGCGCTCACCATATGAGGTACGTCGACACGATGATGAGGATGGTGAAGATCGCTGCGGTCAAGTAGAGGTGCGTGAGACACGTGAGAACGCCTCGTGGAGAGACGCGTACCGTATAGCGCGGTCTCGACGACCACTGGAAAGACGCGGTTGTGCGCCAACACCGTCAGGTCCTTGCGGAGCTTCGCCGTCGTGGCTGCACTCAATCCTGTGGAGTTGGACATGGAGCGCGACGGAGGCAGGGGCAGTGGAGAGAGGAGGGGGAAAGGGGAACTGAGTTTGGGCGGCCTTCGCGAGACTTGTAGGGTCTGGGAGGACGCCGTAAGCTGATCATCTGGTGGCACGCTCGGGACGCCTGCACGCACGGAGACAGGAGAATTTGACTATCGTCACCGCCTTGAGGCTTGAGTGGGCGCACGGGCGCAAAGTCTACCTGTTCTTCACCTCAGAAAGACGTTCTCTCGGGTGCGGAGACCACAGAAGCACAATTTGTGACGCTTCTCAGTCCACCAGCAGGTTCCTGCGGGCGCAACCATGACCACGTGTAGGCGTTCTCGCTGGGAATCCGAAGATGCCTGCTGATGACGTGAAACACGGATGAAGGATGGATAACGCAGTTCGGAGAGGAAATTGTACCCGGCTCATCCTCCTGGGCGCACTCAGAACTCTCAGCGCTCAGCGCCCATAGCCTTCTTATGAGAGCGCTGCGGACGATTCGTGGCTGAGTTGCCGGCAGCCGCGACATCATGATAGACCAGATATGTAGGCTGCTATACCGCGCGCCTTTGTACAAGATGGGCTGAGGTCACAGAACTGCGTAGGCCGGACGACACGGTGATGTCAGCGGTGCACTGTCCTGAACACGAATCAACTCGTACCTAGACCGCTTCTATGACTCGTGCTCTCACCCTCATGATCACCGGCTGCGACCGAACGTTGAACCCTCCTCTGGCAGGCATGATAGTGGATCGTCAAGACATGAGGTGAATTCGTGAAGGTCGTAACATGCGTAAACAGCAGTATCTAGAAGCCAAAGTGGGAGCGTACAGGGCGCGCAGCAGCGATAGCGCGGTCCAGCACCGTCACGACTCGCTCGCGCATTTGACAGAGGTTCTCTCGAGGGTGGAGACCTGCCAGATAGGGCAAGGAGGAAGGAAGTAGAGATGACTATGGAAGAGCACATACGTCTCGAATGTGTCGTGGGCATTTGTAGCGCCGCCTCTTCCGCGGTGCTTCGGGGCTTGGCGGAGAGAGGCTAGATACGCGTCATGCGCTGGCGCGACTGCCGGAGATTCTTCATGGGGCGGATGCCTATAGGGAATGATCAGAACACCAGTTACAGACAATCTTGAAGGGCACCGTGCACGTACGTCTCGGTTGATCCTGGAAACTTGGTTCCGAGTCGGGAGCGAGGGTCCGGTCCGCAAAATGAGCGAGTGTTGCTTCCGGGGTGGCTGCGAGCGGTGGCCCTGGAGGAGGCGCATGAGGAGGGTTAGCAGCGGCCCGTCTCCGAGCGTCCCTCGCGATCCTAAGAAACAATATGCATCAGCGCTGCCGACTCGAAAGCCTCGAGCACGACTCACCTGACGATCTCGTGGCGTTCGCGATGGAAGTCGAGCGGGCGGGGTATCTCATCCTGAGCGAGATGCGCGGTCAAATGGTACCACATGCCCGCTATAGGGAGGAGCTCCACGTTTTTTGCTTGGTCGCGCACGTCGCCGAAACCTCTGATAGACTGGATGTTGTGGAGGGACCCGCGAAGAGACTCGGTAAGATTTTCCACGCTCGTGTTGGCAGAGGACGTGTCTCCATGGCCGGCTCCCGAGGTTGAACTTGGAGGCGAGTTCTGGAAACCGAATGGTGTCGCACGCGCGGAGACCGCGTTTTGAGGAAGCGCCGTCGGAGGAGAGGCCCTTCGGTGGACCCACTTCCACGGCTGCATGAGCTCAGGAGAAGTAGGCCGTATGGCTGGATGAAGAGGGACTGTCTGGGACTGTCGGCTGCGCAGGCGCAATCTGGACAGGGAAGGGGTTCGGTTGCGCAGGAGGTGAAAAAGGCGGCTGCATGTTGGCGGGCGGAGGTACCCGGACGTCCCGGTATAGCTTTAGCATCCTGGCAGTAGGCAGACCGTGAGCCCTCCTTTCGTCCTCAGAGAAGTACGAAGTAAGCCGGCTCTGTTCCTGTGATGGGAGAGTTGTCGCTTCCTCCGGGTCCCAACCTTTTGGACGGACGCGTACTCGCACGGTCAGAGCTGTATCGTCCCAGTGATAGCAGTTGGAAAACGGAAACGATGGCTGCGTCTTTATGAGTATGCGAGCTTCGGGATGAATAGTATTCGGCGCGATAGGGACACAGCCAGATCGTCAAGGGGTAGGGCAGGGGCGACAGGCGTTGCGGAGTAGCAGAATCAAGGTTTGGCAGGATGGGCAAGAGTCACGTCCTGCGTGCAGGTCGGGCTTGTAGGGCTCAGGTGCGAGATCGAGCGACTCACCATATACACCAAGTACGTCTTCGGTCGTATAGCCCGCGCAGCTTCGAGGGCCTCCTCGTCTGCGCCGGGCACACTGCTCACAGTAGCAACAGCATCTACTCGAAGTGCGCCATACGTGTGCAGGGCATTGCGACGCTTGCTCGGGGCCGTGAAGTGACGCGCGGAATCATGTCAGTACATACCTGCGCCCTGAGAGCCGCACGTTCGAGTAGATCATGCCAATACATCCGTCGACGCGACTCGACATTTAAGTATTGTTATGTCGCTGATGTGCCAGATTGAGGATTTGAGCATTGTCTCGTCGTATCATAAGCTTTTGTGGTTCGCCAAAGAACTCGAATGCTCGTGATCAGAGGTAGGTAGATGGACAATGTATAGAAGAAGATGGAGGAGAGGACAAAGGCGGATGACGCCCATCTTTGTTACCTGGATTACAGTCGATTACTGACCCGGATTACTACGGTACTTACTGTGCCTACTGGCGCCGTCCTCATGCATGTTCTCTCGTCCTGCTACTCTGGCCGGTTGACTCTGTTTCTACGCTGCGTACGCACAGCTAGCGATTTACCTGAGCCGAAATCTCTATGGGCATGCATATTCCAGGTACCTGCATCCTGCCCTTGCCGCCCTCCCTCCGGTCTCTGTAGGACGGAGGAGCATTGGGAGGCTGTCTTGATGCGCTGTGCGGGGCTGGTCCGCGGCAGTACGCGCATGCTTAGGTGAGTGCATGCCTATAGACTGTATGTTTCCTCTCTTGCGGCTGGAAACCCGGCGTGGCGACATCGAGATCGTGTGCCCGCCCTCTGCTGAGCGGGATACAATGTCGCCGTCGTCGCGAGTGGACAGAACCCTCGGATGCCCTGATGCTCTCGGCGCTGTGGGCTCGTTCGTCTCGTCCGAATTGACGAGAGACGTCACTCCTAAAATATTATTCCTGAAGCTGAGGTCCATGAGTGGGTGTTGTTCTATGGCTCTGCATACAGTTCGCGAGGGTCTCATGGCTGCAGGTCGCTGCATGAAGTGCAGGAAGCCGCCGTGCACTTTGCGGGGTGCTTTGACCGGCCGAAAGCCTGCCACCTGAAGAGGCAGCGGGCTTCTCTACAGAATCTTGGATGGCCTACACCGAAGTTTCGCGTGGTCTTCAGAATCGGGATGTGTGCCCTCCGCAGCGTTACATACGTCGCCCGCTGCTTCCTGCTCCCGAACTCGTCTAGCAACCTCCTCCTGCTGTCGACGACTCAACGGCGGCCCTTGAAGATGGGTGGGTCCCCGTGCTATTATGTTGTGAGTTGTTAAGCTAGTCCAGGACAACCGACTCACTCTGGCATCCCGTTCCTAGAACAAATCAACCGGGTCCGGTGTGTCCTCTTGTGTGAGAGTACCCATCTCGAGCGGCGTCTGCTTCGGAGTCATGCATGAGTCATGCATCACCGCGGACACAGCGCCGCAGCCTTAGCGAGAACTCTTCATAATCTCCTCGACTGAGCCTATGTATGTCGGTGTGGTTTCTGACGACTTTACAGGGGTCGGAGAACTGGTTATATCCGCACCAGGTCTCATGGGCGCGGAAGAGGTCTCCTTGGTCTGTGACTACGCTCTTCCCGAGAGGTATGAGAAAGGTTACTTCCACTAACTTCCACTGAATTTTCTCGACATAGCATGGACAAATCCTGGGATCAAGGCGTCCTTCATTGGGCATTCTTGGCCGACTTTGTCAAGTTTCTCCCATTCATCAATGTTGCCCGTCACCAGATACATACTTGAGACCAGGGGTGCCTGCTTGGCGAAACATATCGTCCGCTGGCCATGGTCATTTGTATATCGTGAGCGCCGACGCTGGGATGGCCATATTGAAGATTTGAATTCTCATTAGTATCAGACTGTAACCGCGGCCGCCAAGGTGAAGAGACTTGCACGAGCTAGATTCGCGCTCTGACAGTTCTTGTCCCGTTCTACTCCGTACAGGTCCAATACTTGACCTGAGACGAGCATGTGTACCCCGCCGCAATGCTGTACGTACCAACATCCATTGTTTCGCCAGGTTTGAGTCTCACATCGCGCAGAACACATGCACCATGAAGAGGCGAACGTGTTGACGTTCATGAGAGTCGCGGTGCAAGGTAGAAATGTTTACATGTAGACGTCTCCGGCTCGCACTGACACGCCACACTCACTAGATATCGCGCTGTCTATCCCGATGTACGCCGCCAGACGCCGCCATCACGATGTATGAGCCCTTCTGTGCCTGCATCTGCATCCTCCGAGTGGTAACCTGCTGAGCGGCGCCCTGGTCATCCTCCAAGATCGACTATGCTGTACAGGGTATATACGCATCCTTATGCTCCCGCCGGACATATCTGACGATTATTGGCAATGGCGGTGTCCACCGTATGTAGCCCTTCTCTACTCCGATGGTCACTGGGCTTCCAGCCCGATGAGCTGACAATTTCCCAACATTCCAAGGGTCTTGGGTGCGACTGCGTTATCAAATCCCGGGCAGTATCGTCTTCGTCTTCAGTGGGATGTGTAAACGAATGAGGTGCGTCCTCGTGTCTGCGTTCCTGGAGTGCTCTCTTGCATCGTATAAAAGCGTTCACTGACAGTCCGTCACCTCACGCAGCAACAAGAAGCCGTCCCTCTCGCTGCTATGCTCTCTCCCAAGTTTGCACTACTCCTCTCGAGCACCATCGGGGTTGCCTCTGCTGCCGTCGTCAATCATACCTTGTATGAACGCGATCTGCATGCGCGGGCTGCTACCAATGGCTCCTGCATATCTGCCCCCGACAATTCTTGCGTGGCCCTCGTTGGTCTCTGCGTGACCGGTATCGCTACGGGGAGGGTATGCTAGCCGCTTTTCTCGTGCAATTTGTCGAATTGCTGACCGTTTGTCTGTGCAGATTCCCGCCACACAGTTCTGGAGCGACCGCGTTTGTACGGCCGCGGCGGTGTGCGCTGGAGTACGTCTCGTTTCGCTTCGGACTATACGTGTTGACTGATGCTAATGCTTCGCTAGATCGGTCCTGTTCTCAACGCCGCCTGTTGTGCTGGCACTTGTCACCGACCCACCGAAATAGCGAGTCTGGACTACAACAACGTACGTACTTGGATAGGCCAACGTATCGGTCGCTGATATCCATTCTAGATATACTTTGGGATGGTTGGAGACTGCGCGTTACAACCGGGAGGCTGCTCGCTTACTTGGCGTAAGGCATCTTGTAGAATAATCCAGGGTGGCCTTACTGACTTCTCTCGGTTGTAGAACCTTTCGTCGACTGGTTCTATAACACGATTGTGGCCGCCAACACGAACACTTTCCCTCTGTAAGCCATCCTCATTCGCTCGACCCAACAGTGTCACAGCTGCTTACCTATTGTGTCAGGTCCGGTGATATCGTACTCGGGTGGTGGGCCAAGATCGCCACCTGGACTGGGTTCTGCACGGGCGACCGCTGCGTCACCGGCGCGATCCCGTACAAGAACTTCAACGACTGGTATCACTTCTCATCCGCAGTCACCGTCACTACTCCTGGAACTCCGCAGTACGTGGAACCACTGAGCGATGATCTCGACGAGAATGACGACAACTGGACGCCGAACTTCTCCTGGCCATGCCCTTTCGACGACCCGGGAGACTGCTGGTGGGACTATGGCCCGCCGAGCATCGCCTCATCCGCCAGTGCCCAGGTGGTGCTTGTGACCAAGCCAAGGAAGCTCATTCTGTCGGGCGACCGGCAACCCGCGAAGTTTACAGTCAGGGCAACCGGGAACCCGGGCAACGTATACACTCCCATCCCCTTTGGCCGCGCCGAGCATCAGCCTCGCAACGTTCCGCCGCCCACGTATGTTCTCGGAAAGCCCCTCGTGCTCCACCTGAACGGTACAGACAAGTATACGCCTCCGGGCGCTCGAGCGCTCGCAGACGACGTGGACGCAGCCCCAGTCATCTCTATTCCTCCCGGCAACACCTCCATTGTCAGGCGCGCGATTACACCTGACGCTTGCACTGGCCCTACCGCGAACTACACGACGCTGCCGACGCTCAAATACTACTGTAACCTGTTGCCCAACATATGCGCAAACATTCGTGCGCACCCCGACTTCACCGGTGACCGCATGAGGCTCACGTACGACCCCTTTTATTCAAGTGCCGGTGCGCGGCGCAATGGTGTCTGCACCAGGGCTGTCAAGAATGCCTTCCAAGCTGCTGGGAAGTGCGATCGGAAGCAGCACAATCCTGCATATTGGCATGTACGTTCGAAATTGGTCTGCCTCTGCAATCCACTCATCCCATTGCCCAAAAGGTCTCATGCGACGAATTCCCGTTCAATTCCTCCTTGGAAGGTGGTCGTGGCAATGCTCGAGTACAGGGTGTCCCCCAGCGCGAACAGGAGTTCCAAGGCGCCCTCCAGAGCTCTATCACCAACCTCTTCCGCGTTGCAAACGACGGCACGTCTGTCTGGAAGGGAAAGACAAATCGAATGTGCCATCCGTACCTCCTTCAGCTCGTGAACACAGCAGACGCAGGCGCCCCCGCACACGCAGTCGGCAAGCTGAACTCTGGCTCCGCGTTCTTCACAGGTGGCGTGAGCGGAGATCGGGATATAACGCATGCCCACGTCCAGAATGTCCCTGCGCCTTTCTTGACGGACACCGACTACCCTGCCACCGCGAGCAACCTTCACGTTCCGTCGAACTCGAAGGTCTTCGACTGCCGCCCGTGTACCATTGGTTCCGTGCATCCGCCTCCACCCGGACGGAGCGAAGGCGAAGGCGAGAAGGTGTCTGACACGGAGGTTGCGGAGGTAGTGGAGGATCACAAGCCATCCCCGACAACTCCCCCCGCGCATCTTGCTGTGTACGCTGACTTTGACAAGCGTGCGGCGTCTTCGTGCACAAAGCCGACGTCCACGACGAGGGCCACTTCTACTCCGGAGGCTACTCGTGCAGCTAGCAGTCACATCGCCGAAGCGGCAGCGGCAGCGGCGGCAGCTGCAGCTGCAGCCAAGGCTGCGACGAATGCTTCTGCGGCGGCCGCTGCTGCTGCAGCGGCTGCTGTTGCGGCTGCCAACGCACTTGGGCCCGCCGCCGCCGCTCTTGTGAGTGTTCGAAGCTATTTGCAAGAAATTGGTTGACATTCTGTTGACAGACGAAGGCGACAAGCTCCAGCGCGTTTGCTGCTGCAATTGCAGCGGCCGTGGCCGGCGTCACAGAGGCTCAAAACGCAGCGGCCACCATATGGGGGATCACAGGAATCCCTGACCTGATTTCGCAGGTTGCGGACGAGGTAAGCCGTCCGATATATGTCCAGAAGCGATGGCTAACTTATCGGGATCCATGTAGGTCATCTCCGCCTCTTCATCCATTGCAGACGCAGTCCTAGATGCCGTGAACGTCATCCCTCCCTCGACACCGATCCCACCAGCCACCGATCCCGCGAAGAACCCCATCCTCAATAGCGGCCCACCCCCATCGTCGCCTCCTGCAGCATGCTTCGGCGCGGGGTCGAAGGGATTCCTCAAGATTGGCGACTCATACTTCACAAACGCTAACGGCAAGGCACCGGCGACGCTCGTCAATGTCGGCTCCAACGCCTTCTTCGGGCTCACGCTCCCCGACGGTCGCACGCTCGAGGCCGTCGTCGGGTGCCCCGGGGTGTACAGCTGGGTGCACGATGACCCACTCGCGCCCGATTTTCAGGTCGACTGCTCGTCGATGGAGCTTGGGAGCTACTGGAACGGGAAGAAGCAGGCGTGTTACTCGTACAGCGCAACCCCGGGCTCGTTCAGCGTGTTCTGTGGGAATAACCTGGGCAATGTCTACTCGTGCTTGCAGGGCGCGGGGATGTACGGTACGCTGAATCCGGCTTTCATAAGCTGGGCTACGTCTTGAGGCCTGGTACAGCGAGGCGCGGTGGAAGTTTGCAATCGCATGTCGGAAGCATGTCTTTAGGTTTGAGATAGTATGCGTTTACGGCGGTCCTCGCGATCATTTGCCTATAGCAGATTCTTTGGCAAGTCAAGGTTGTGCCATACATAGCGCCGGAAGGTCCTTATAGAGCGTTGCAACTCAGTAACCTCCAGCTTCGCCTGCGCCAGTCTCATGAGGAAGCATACTTGCCGTAGTTGTGGCAGGCCGTCACAATTTGCACGTCTCACTGCGAGCGTGCTGCTTTCATGTCACCCGTGCCGCTCATCTGTTCCACGGCGATCTCCGTGCTGATCTCGGTCCTCGAGCTCGGGCTCCATTTGTTACGTTCACCCACCGACCGTCTGCTCTAAGCTGGTCTGTGCGACAAGCTGCCATCGGACCTCTTCCCCCAGTTCTCGATGATCATGTACGCGGTCCTCATACGACTTTCTGCCATCCTCCTGCTGACGACGGCCCTCCATTCATTTCTCTGCGCCGGTTCAGCCTATTCCGACCCGTTGCCAGCACACCGTCACTGGGCATCCGCGACCGCGAACTCAAGCGTCGGTCCGTCATTTTTGAAGACAATAAACCTCGGACGCCCGTCAGGTGGACGCATTCGGCCAATTGATGCGGGCAAGGGCTGGGTTGTGGCGTCGAGGTCGACATTCATGGGTGTGTTCGGGACCCTCCCCTTTATACGTTTCTTGTCTTGAAGCTTGAAGCCCCATAGCTCTCCTCGTCCCAGCCTAACCGTTACCCTTACTCCGTATGCCGGTCCGTTTCTGCCCAAGTCCTGGCAGTTATGCAGTCATCCGCATGGACCCAGTCGCAATGGTTGAACACCTTCGCGACACAGTGGCGCTCAACGCTGCCCAAGCTGTCCAAGTCAAGACTTATTTGGCATACGTCGAATTGGTACGTTCGAGTAGTTCTTGCGCAGACTTATTGTACAATGACTCATGTTTCCGGTTATCTTACTGTGTTTCAGGATCTGGCACTCCCGTTTCCTGGGAAGCCCTGGTACTCGTTCTCTATCTCAATCCTCTCGACTGCTCCCCCCAAAGCCGACGAGGAGCGCGGTATGACTCCCGAGATGTGTCTCCCCATCGCGCCCAACGAGTGGCGTCATCCTCTCGGCCGACACCCTCTGCAAACAGATCCGCCTTTCCCCTTCCCAAACTGTTACCACTGGCCGTTCTTGGAAGTCGACGTCCGGGTACGAGCGAGGAAGGACGGCTTCAATACCGATTCCGCCATCAAACTGCCCCCCGAAGAGCGCGTCATGAAGAACGCCTACTTCTGCGTCGACATCACGAAGAGCGAAGCTGCCCAGCAGAAGCGACAGCTCGAGCTCTGTGTGACGCACAGCGAAGGCTCTGTCTCGGATGAAGCTCAGGCTGCGAACGCAACTGCGCTTTCGTCTACGCGGGAATCCGTGAGCGGACGCTACGAATTCGTACCACAGACGGCGTCAGCTGCATCTAGCGTCCAATCGGAACACCGCAATGGCTCCAGCATGGGCACGGGCACGGAAGAAGAACCAGAATGTGCAGGTTCGGACGCATCCTCGCTCCAGAGCAGCGTGTCTCAGGCCGACACTGTCGAGGCAATCATGGGTCTCGGCGTGTTCGGGGTTCCTAGCCAGAATCCCGAGCTTCACCCCCTCGTGGACCTGTGGCTGGATTTGAGCGAGCACATCACGGCCGAGCAGCTACCGGATCCGAAGGACTTTTTCGAGGAATGTGCTGAGGTAGCAAGGTACGTCTAGTACGACCCTCTCAGATTTGCGCAACTGCTGACGACGTAGTTTACACAGGATCATTCAAGAGGCCCGAACGCGCGATCCCACCCTGCCTCAGCTTGATCTTAGTGCGTTTGGTCCGCCTCGACCGAAGAGTCCAATGTCCATCTCAAGCGCGTCGTACACCTCAAGCACGTCCAAGTCGTACACCTCAAGCGAGGCGACGTCTCAGAATGATGATACCCGGGGGCCGGCGTCGACACGGAAGTCGAGAAGTGAGCATCCTCCATCTCGTCTGCAGTGCAATCGCGTTACTCAGGCTGAGCACTTCACCATCCAGAGTTCCGTCCGTTGAAGCTGATGCGCAGACTACGGATACGGACACAGTATTTATTCCGCCTGCCGTACATTCCTGTATGGCCCTAGCATCATGTCCCTCCGTTTCTAAGTGGTCTTGCGGCCGAGAGGTTGAATCGTTGATCAATCCCGGAGGTCCATCCTTTACTACACAACTGTAGCACCAAACAGCTTCTCGAAACTTGACTTTGTACATGTAACGAGTTCGTCCGCATCTCGACCATCATTGAAACCCGCAGTACCGGTGAGACCCCGTGCCCCATTTGCGCTGTAGGAATTTGAAACAGTGCAGAGGCACGGCCATCCGATCTGCGGCC